>VOMN01041637.1:0-26426 GCA_014899125.1 Orchestia grillus
CTCTATTGCCTATGGCCTATCCTATGCCCCCTGAGGGGGTTATGACTGCTATAGATTGATTAGAATTTACGTATTGGAATGGCAGGATTTTCTTCAGAGGCGAATACGAGCAACACTCGTATTTCTCATTTTTCCCAGGCAAGTAAAATTGTGCTTTTCTAGAAGCAGCACTCAACTATTTCCTTAGAGAAAAAATGCATACACACGTAAAAAATTCTTTTTAAGATTAATGCTATTTACATGTGACGAATATTTTCAGGATTCAAAAAGCAAATTAAAATGGACAACCAGCAAAAGAAGGTCACATCAGAGAAATTTTCTACTCTAGCAGCTACAACAATGGTGCCTCATCAGTGAAGGCGATTAGACCACAAGATTTATATTCCCGATCCTACAACAGAGGCGCTCTTCAGCAGGTAAAACTCGATATACGAGCAGATACGGAGACTGAAGAACAGAAAGAAGAATTATAACCAAGCCTCAATAAAATTTCCGTATTTTCGAGTACCGTAACTTGAGCCGTCACGCTCGCAAGGAAGACCTAGAGAGAAGCATGGTGGCGTGGATGAGCGGCAGCTTTTGCTTTGGACCGCTGCGCCACTTCCAGCCGACTTCATCGACCGAGGAAACAAATGAACCGCCACAGCTTAGCTAACAACGAGAATCTCGAGCAGAAGAGCCGGCCATTAGGTCTAAAAATGTTATTTTCCTCCTCGAGTGGCTTAAAAGAACTTGACTTAGGAAAGTTTAGGCTCCTATAACTGTTTTAATGTAGAACTAGGAAATATTTTTAAGATTACCTATAGTAGCAAATGAAATTGATTACTCTGAAATGTTGAATGAGTACAGATGAATTGAAATATACTTGCGTCATTCTCTTCGTATGCAGTATGAGAACTATTCAATCAAAACACCCTACAAGCAACCAACCACGGTTCTAACAGACGAAGGTAAACTTATCTTTAATTAGTTGTAAAATTAAAAAAATGTAAGCTAAATGGGTTTTCATAAATACAATAGTATGAGCAATGATCAACCATGCTAGCTACGCAATTCACAGAGAATTTACAAAAAACGGGTAAATTGACGCCCTTTCAAAAATTGCAACAAGCAACAATACTCTTACGTAACGTAACAATTGAAATATTAAAAAATGATTAAAGGTAGAATTACAGCAAAATAATTTCTCGATCAATTCAATAGACCCATCTAATTTTCTGATAATTGGATACATTATAGCCGCTATTACATTCGGAAAAACCTTTTCAACAAAATTAACACAACGATCAGAGAACGTATATCACTCCTGAGAGATTAAATCTCTTCCTTTATCAGCGAGTTCAATAAAGTAGAGTGTCTAACTTGTTCAAAAGGCAGTTATTTTGAAGTGCCTCCTTCACTGGCGGAGTCCAACGAAAGGTATCGTCCATTAGGCCCGCTACAAAACTCCTAACAAGAGTGCACTGTTGCCTGGCTCAATTACAGAGGGGTGGAAAATCGGAACCGACATCACGGGAGCTTTCTTTACACGTATGAGGACGAAGAACTACAGTCATTACATTTATAATCACAGTGACAGTCGATGCGGCGAAGCTATTATGAAGGCATTGAGTTAGCAGGTAACAGAAATAAATTGGAAATCAGGAAGTCCGAGAAGAAGTGGCCGTGTGTTAAAATCACAAGCAGAGTAGGGCCAGCACAGGAAATTTTGAACTCTGAAAAGCAAAAGTATAATACTAGTAGAGCCTATTTGCGAGACAGACAGCGCATTAATCCCCTCATTACATATAATTTCAATTGTTCATTCTGATTTTGAAGAATTTATGCAGCAGACTAGAACTCATATACACTGCAAAAAGCTTTTGATTTAAGTAAATTTTTATCAACAGTGAGTTAAAGTTGTCTCGAGCTTAAAGTAAAAGATTTAGCAGCTGAAACTTAAAGAAAAGTTACTTTTAGAATAAATAAAAAACAAGAAAACGCTCTCGGACAGACAAAAAAGTTCACAAGTTATTCCAAGTCTCCTGTACCTATTAGAGTAGAAAACAACCCGTCAAGCACATGCGCCTGTCTAGAACGGAAGAATTTTGTGTTAAGTGTACTTTTCTCTTCGTATCACTTTATGAACAAATTGGCAAATATGAGTCATTTAGTAAAACTTAGTTCATTAAATTTAAAATTGAAATGAATTCCCTTGAATGAAGCTAAGCTGGCAATCTGTAAGTATATTGAGAAAGCAAGGAAAAGTTCTAGTATTATTGCAGTCTTGTAAACAACAGAAGCAGTGAAAGAACTCGAATTACTTAATGAGTAAACAAAACAACCGTCTTGAGCAGAACTGCACCCCTGTGCATGAGCACTACCATACAGGGGGATTGAAAGAGGGGGGGACGCATTGCCATTGTCCAAGCCTCCGCCAATGATTGGACTTCGAAAAATCGCGGGGAACTCGCCCAATATTCGACAAAGCGCCAGCTATTGAAGCGCTTCACGGCGATTACAGGCATTCGCGTTCTGGTATCAACAGAAGAAGCGCAATAGAGTGGGTCACTAGTAAACTTCGGCGCGCCGCATCCACAAGTTCAAATGTGCCAAGTTTCGAGCTAGTTCCTTTCAAATTAAGTTTAATTCAATGATCATTCTGATCGCACATGATCTCAAAATTTCATAGATTTGAAGTATTATGAAAAGAATAAGAGAATAGTTGTCCTCAGATATGTAAGCCAACATGATAGGCCTATCGATACCGTACCAAACGTGCTTTGCTGGATTGTACGAAAAAGGAACACAGCGTTTGAAGAACAGGGCGTTATATTATCCCCTGATAGGCAAAAATTTAGATATTTTCTCAGCTAGTAAACGACAGTGAAAATCAATTAGAATTATATCTTTCTAAGCACGAAAACTATGAAGTAGTCTCTCATAACAACTGTGTCAACAGAGAGCACATAGCGGATCAAAATTAGCTCTTCAACGTATGCCCCCGTTGGTGATAAGGCGTGAACAATCAAAGCGTGGCAGGATGATACTTTTATAATAAAATTTATGTATCATACGAATACATTTGTGAATTATTTGTTCCTGAAGTCGAGCATGCCCAAGTAACGCGAGCCAAAGCAAACTTGCGAGCTGTGTTCCTAACTACAGGGCTGGAACTTAACATTGAGGGCCTGCCAAAGGGCACCAACAGGAGCACCAGCACCTACAATAGCTGTAGGATCAAAACGGCGATTTAGTGGTCGCACGGAATAGCCCTACAACAGCGATAGAACGAGAGCAGCGTGCACTGGTTCCACAAGTGTTCGAATACGATGCAGATCTGTTACCACGCGAGGTGACTTTCAGCCTCAAATTATATCGAATCCGACATCCTCTGTGCATCGCACATTGTCTTGACGCTAGCAAAACGGCGCTCTATGTAAGAGCAGCGCCCAGACTGAACTACGATCTAAACAGAGGAGCTTCAGTTTTTGAGGTGTGTTCTCCTAAATTAGATCAGAATTGATGTAAATCCATTACACCTTGTCGTACCAAGAAAACGAACATAGAAAGTTCGAATTTAGGTAAGATCGCATGAATTCAACTATACTAGCATCAGAAATTTTAGTAAAGCGTCGTAAGAAGTTAATCAAAATTCCATAACTGCACACGCTTCAATTAAGTTTGAAAAAGAGCGACAGTAACGATATCATTTACTGCCAAGAATCGAAAATAAATCCATGGTGAATCCACGGCAGAGAGTTAACAGTAGCACGCTATTTTGTCCAGTAATTGTTAGGGAAGAAAAAGGAGCGAGGAATCGATGGGGTCAATTAATTTTATGTCTCATTAGTAAGAAAGCTCCAGCAACAAGCATTAGCGACTGATCAGTATGTAGTTTGAAATCATTACTATAATTATAATTGCTGAATTAATGCGACGATTACAGCGGAAATCATTAAAGACGTAGTTCACAATTAAATCTGCTGAAAACATTAATATCTCAGTGACAAAGGTAGAATGCTGCTCTTAAAATATGCGACGAAAGAACTTGAAAAGAAGGAAAAGTGGACAGAGAAAAGGAAACAGACGCCGAGTCGCTCTCGCTCGAGAGACGGAGGAGAGGTAAAGGGAAATTGAGGCTTACCAGTTACAACCACGATAGATTACTACACATGAAGTGGCTGCGAATGCCTCAAGACCTCACAAGGACAGCTATTCCTCAAAGCACGACTGGAACTCAAGCATCTTACAGATCCCGCGAAGGTGACGAGTACGCAAGACAATCGCTTACAGTCCACCTCCCACGCGGAGCTTGGCAGACCGCTCACGTTCTTTTCCCAATGAAATGTTAAAAACTGTAATCGGAGTAGCAAAAACAAGAATCGGTGAGTCCCATGTTTTGTGACTTTCTGTTTCATAGAAATCCTGTTTTGCGATACCCGGTTTGGCAACACCCTTGTTTTAAAGAAATCCGGTTTGCCGTGCCCAGTTTCGGAACACCCTATTTTATAGAAATCCTGTTTTATAGAAATCCTGTTTTATAAAAATCCTGTTTTATAAAAATCCTGTTTTATAAAAATCCTGTTTTATAAAGATCCTGTTTTGCGACACCCTCTTTTATATAAAATCCTGTTTTGCGACAGCCTGTTTCCTATAAATCTTGTTTGGCGACACCCTGTTTTATAGAAGTCCCATTTTGCGACACCTCGTTTTATAAAAGCCAAGAGCAAGATCAGAGAGGCAACGAGTTCACAGAAAAGGTATGGTGCTTCTTGGTTCTTACCACGCTCAAGGCCTCTCATCTCCACGGGTCCTAGTTTACAATTTTTTTTTGAAACAATTGCATTGACTCTGTTCTAAAAAAAATAGTCTATTTCCGGAGCGAGATTCCCTTTCATGCAGTTCTTCCTAAACTAATGGAATTCGAAGCCGAAAGTTTGGCCAACTCGTCGACCGCAGATGAGGAACGAACTCCGCTCTTCCGAAAACCCGGCTTTCATGAAGAAATTGTTCCCCGAAGAAAAGATAAATCTTCTCAAACGACGAGGCAAAAAATTCCGCATTTCTTTTTCTAAATGGTAGACCATTAATGTCATACGCATCGAGATAATTGTGAGTCATGATAAGCTAAAAAAATCAAAGCCGCTCGAAGAAGATTAGATTAGAATATTAGTAGTTTAAAACTACCAACACGCATGAAATGTGATCCAAAGAGGGTAAAACGAAGAGTTCATTCAGTATGAACTTTATAGACAACGTCGAATTTATGCACAAGTGTGTTCCCGCACAAGATTCCCTGCGAATAGAAGCACTAAGTTAAAAAGGAAGAGGAAGAAAAGATGAAGAATAATATCAGAGAAAGCATGAAAATAAAAGTAAGCAAAATAGACACGAAAGATGAAAATCTTGACGGCTTAGCTAAAGCTAAGGTAAGCTAACAGTGTCCCCCCTGGAGACACTGTTATGCTATGCCAGTCCGCATAGCATAGGGTAGACAAACCTAACGAACTTAACCCTATTGCCTATTCTATGCACCCTGAGGAGAGATTTCAAAGGAAATGCAACCTCAAATTACTCAGAAAAGACAAGATAATTTCAACGGCAAACATCACCTTGAATGAATTTGATATCTCATAAAAAGCAGCATGAATTTCTGCTTAGAAACACATGACATCACAATTTTCAGTATGGAAAAGCGATGAGGTCTCCAATGAACGAGGAAAGTTGTTCTCCAAAAAGTTTGACAAGCATAAAATGGAAAAACTACACGTAGTTGAAAACTTTCAGGAATAGCTATCGAATAGCAGAGAAGACGCTCCAAAAATACTTTGTTAATAACGTTTTACGTCCGTTGAAAATACAAAAAATTTCTTAATTTCACATTTTCAGTCATCAATGAGCACAACGAAATTATCTTTATATTCATACGCAGGTTTTCCCATCCATTTTTCTCTCAATTATGTGGTCATTACAGTAAAACTGACACAATTAAACTTCACGTTGCACCGAAAGAGCATAAAGTCCAGTCGTTTGTGTCGACAGAGCCCACAACATAGCCGGTAAAAGAGGAATCTAAGCGTCTTGAAAAGAATCGAGTTGAAAAGAAATAAACTGTCCAACTCGCGAGCTATAGCCTGGTGACACAGAACACCAGGGCGGAGACAGCGTAGTCCCTAAATATGTTCTGAGAATAACCTAAATAATATGGCCGGGTGACACAGAACACCAGGGCGGAGGCAGTGTAGTCCCTAAATATGTTCTGAGGATAACCTAAATAATATAGCCGGGTGACACAGAACACCAGGGCGGAGACAGTGTAGTCCCTAAATATGTTCTGAGAGGAACCGTATGAAACGGACACCTCCTGGGATTAAGATACGAAAATTTCCGGAGCACCGATGACGTCAAATTTCAAAGCATGAATTTGCGTAAAACTAGCTAAAAGAAAAACCAAAGTTCATTGCCTGAATATCCTCGTACGAGTCGAACATCCTCGGGAAGGCGGATTACCCGTGTTTTTACGGGGCATTGGTCCTGAATAAAACTCACAGGCAGGAGGGACAGACGAGAGACAAAGCTTCAAAGAGCGGTCCGAATGGATCCTCGTTGGCCTCAAGCAAAAAAGTTCAGGCCCGGAGGCTTTGGATTTCCGGAGAGGAAGAATGTCTTATTTTACAGCTACTCCGTGAAAATGAATGGACTTGTAAGCACGGAGTATTTGCTGTGCTTCTGAGCGGCCACATTTGATGCATCCGACGTTCACCAAATTTGATTTCATGCGCTGTTTCAAATATTCAAATCTCTACAAGAGACGAATACAAATGAAGAAATTGTATAATAAATACCGATGTTACGTACTCAAACAATGAAGATGAAGCACACACAGCGACTCTGTTTTATTTGTCAGCATTGGGAAAAAGTCTGCAAATAAAATTACCCAAATCAATTCAATCATTCGCCATGACGGTGTATTTCCACACATTTTTGCCACGAACTATGTCAATGGCGATAGAAGCAAATCAAAACTTCCCCATGAGAGAAGTCAAATTTTTGAAACGAGAAACTATTCTTCAAAAAATTCATCAAAGTACTTTCATTTTACAAGTTATAACTTCAAATAACTCCAACCCTAAACTCATATCCGAGAAACACAAGCGTCCCTCAAAATCGCGAGGAAGCACTTTTTGCAGTAACGAAAATTTACGCTGGACTTGACGGTTTCAACGATCAATCGCTGGCAATTCAGGGAATAATGTAAGAGCGGTGTTGGATTTAGCGTTCAACTTGTAACTCATTCCGCGATGTCAGACTTGTTGTAGTAACACTAAAATTTAAAAAAAGAATGGTTTTCTTTCGGATATTTGCTTATCAAATGCGTCTTAAAAATAATTGTCACGTATTTTGACTAAATAAACTGAAAAATTTGAAATAATTTAATCTATATGGACAGCTGGAGTACGATATAGAGATGACCGTAAAACTGGGTTTTCTATATAAACCGCTTGAGAAAGAATCGGTAATTTTAGAGGCCTTTACATCCAAAAAATATATTTTTTTTACTTCATAAGTAAATGATATAGACAAGTCTCGAGAATTTAAATAATCCAAAAACAAAGGGCGACGTAATTCACACCGGAATCCTCAACAAAGTGTAATCTACATGACGATATAAAATTGATTTGAGCTCCAATGGACAGGACTCAAGCCACGTAATTTCTTGAAAATATAAAAGACACAGCTAGTGTCGGGGATACACAACCTCGCGTTGGAGCGCCGTTTACCTGTTTGTACTTTGGATCGTTAAAAATGAAAACATTATCCCGCGCGGAGAGCTCAAATAGTTTGCTGAAAGAACTACTTTTTATTAAAACCATTTTATAGATCTGACTTTTCAAGGAGCAATTTCATCAGCATAATATGAATAATTTCTGTAACATCGACATTAGTTAATGTCATGTGAAAACTAGCCATGAAATAATTATCATTGTGCAATTTCCCAATATGACTCGCAAAAGCATAAGCATCTTTGAATCTTTCACGGAGAACGCATTTCCTACAAGAGGTGAAAGTAGACCGACAAGATACTTGGTCAATCGATAATAATAGGTCCCAATAGTGGATAAAATTGACCTCAAGTGGGTTCTCGGCTGACGAACTTTGGGCACACCATGCATAATATCAAATCTTGATCTCCTAATGTACGGCCATTTTTCTCTAATTTTCTTTCATGATGAGATCTCTGTATTCAAGACTGACCTTATCTTCACAAATTCACGAACCGACTGACCTTATCTTCACATCTGAACACGATTGAAATCCAATCATTCTAAGGAATGAGTTTTGAGATATCTTGTAAGTAGAATCGAACGCACTTTCCCTACAAAGCTTGGCCTGTCCAAAAGCACAACTTCATTTCGCTTACATGATTTTGTTACCATCACCGTCCTATCAAACGCCAGGTACTCATGAATGTTAACAAGTTGTTTGTTATCAGCAGATGAACTTGATGTCAATGAATAAAACGAAGAAAAAGCTATCCGTTCCAGTAAGGAACGTAGGTAATTCATGCAGTGAAGTAATTAATTAAATCGTATCATTATGAAAGTGCACAATATTCGTATGATCAACTACATAACGAATTGCCTGCTTTTCTCATTGAAACTGAAGGCGTTTCCCTGAATTTATTCTTTTATATCAAATTTAATTGTTCATTGCAAACAACGGGTTAACATTCTGGAAGATCTGGCGTTCAATGGGAGAAGTAATAGTATTTTGTATGTTATAACATCAGTTACAAACTTTGCGTTTAAAACTCATAGACAGAACTGCAATCGCCGACTGCACAGATGACAATATCAAGCATATTAAATCGGTCTTCAAGTAGAATTGCTTTCAAAATGTTTGAAATTTTCAAGAAAAATATGGCTTTCAATATTTCCTGAACGTTGTGAACTCTTAAGACTTCCACTTCAGAAATATAGCAAACTTTACACCTAATTGTAGTATTTACTAGCAAAATTCATCATTTAATACGTTCAAAATTAACAGAGAAGTTTCATTTGGCGTATCGCCACACGAGATGAGCCAGCGAGCACCAAGTCGTCCCGAACTTAACAACGAAGATCCAGGATTGCAATCCCCTCAAGAGGATTGTCGACTGTCGTTTGGGTGTTGTTGACACGAGTTGACAGATGCACAAAATACCACGGTTCAGGTAGTCTCAACGGCTTTTCTGCTCGTGCAAGCCATGTGGAAGAGAAGTCGCGCTGCATGCAACAGTTTAATGAAATAAAACTAAAAAGTCAGTATGATTAGCGTCTGCGAAGCCAGAGCTGTAAGCTGCTTAAGGGGAACTCGCTAGCTATTTGGAAAATTTAAACAGCACCGTCGTGTTCAAACAACCGAGAGAGCAATCCAATCAGAAAATTGTTAGTATAGCATAATTTCCCACTTGAAACAATACCGCAGGATAAGGAAACGATATTTTCAAAGTGCGTGGGCACCGATCAGACTGTACGTCGTATGTAGAGAGACGAATAAAGGTCGATTTTCCCGTTTTTGCACGACAAAGTCGCTAAGAATGCAGGTCGTCATTCAATCACTGGCATTTTGCTCTTTTTGCCTTCGGTAATTACTGTATAACTCGGATATTCTCTTATTGAGATTATACACTTATTGATAACTTAAACTCGTCCATTTAACACACTGCCAGGCCTCGATAGTTTCAAATACAAAGTTTTCTGAGGATTAAGGAAGAAGCCACTCGTTGCAGGGATACCGACCAAGAGGGCACCACAATATTAACTGAGGCACTCACAATCTATCCGACAATTAGAAGATTTGCGAAGCGAAGCATGGTTAAGCGATGGTTTTCTTTAGTATACCGACATCACAGGACCGCTTCAAGGGACCATTTTTTCCCATGGAAAAATGGTTCCAGATTTGGCACTATAATGAGACTCTATGAAAGAAACGCATATTGTTTTCTTTCTGATGTCCCGAAAAGAGAAGGTATTATAAAAAATATTTATTAAACAATTTTTAAAAGTATTCAAGTCACGAATTTTCTACCAGAGAATGGTGAGGTTGGTATTATTGCATGGCTTCAACTTGAAAAAATTCAAAATTGTGACCAATCAAAAAAAAATATGGCAATACGAAAACACGTTCACAATTTTTCGTTATCCTTGATTTTATGCATAACTCTTGAAATTTCAAAGTAAAAAAATCGTTCAAAATTTTGAGTTTGCATAGAAATTTTCCGTTGAATGAGCTACGTTGCAATATTATAGGCCGAAAACTTCAGGAGACGATACGCCTCAAAGTCAAAACAGCACCTTTCAGGAAAAGCAAATGAATGAAGAAAGATATAATTTCCACGGCGTTCCACACAAATTACCTGCAAAGGATGCATTTTATATATCCTACACTCAATTTGAAGTGATACTCCCAAGTGCTGTGATCGCTGCGCTGCACACAAGTTAATTAAGTTAAGAGAGCATTGGCAGGGAGTGGTGGCCCGAGCTGCTCTGAGCCAACGTGCAGAGCAGCAGTCACAGTATTTGGTTAGAACCATTCTTAATCGATTTTATAGCATTACTAGACCAACTGTCACCTGTTAGTTCACTATTTTGAAGTCCCGTTTGAGCCTCTAGTGATCCTCCATTCCCTAATAAACATCCAAAGCCAAAGAAAACAATTCATTCACTTTAGTCCGGATGAGCGTAAACCATGATACGATGGTAAAATCCTTATTTAATTATTGAGCGATGAGTTTTAAATTTTTGACCTGGATTATTATTGACGAGTGCACACAGCTTCAAATACGAAAGATGATCGAAGTTTTTCAGTTAAACTAAACCACTAGTAACCGGATGGAACAGAACAATTTTTCAGTTTTCAATCAGTCCTCTCTAATTGGCGATCAGTTTTTATTTTCTTAGCTCGACGAATTTAGCTTTCTTTATTTATTAATTTCTTGGCGATGGTGGTGGGTTGCGTGAGTTGCAGAAGAGTTCTTTTTCCAATCCGAACGCTGCGAGTTCTCGGTAGGTACTGAGAAAAATGAAGTGAAAACTGCAGCTATATACCAATCTCAAATCTATTATGTAATCTAAACATTTCGTATAAAAGTTCTAATAATTCAAACTTTTTTAAAGTCTCGTTCTAGCCTCTAACGATTCGGTTTTATTTCTTAACAAATATTCGAAACCCAAAGAAAAGAATTCATCCACTGTAGTCCCAATGAACCGTATTTTTTTCTCTCTTCGTCTATAGCACAATCACTTTCTTAGGTAGAGCTTTTAAATTTTAACATATGCTTAAATACGTAACAAAAATGTTTTCAAAAGGAAGAAAATTTTCAAATATTTGAACAAAACTCCACCGAACGGTTCTCTTAAATAACGGTCCGGACCTGTTCAAGCTCAATAATTCTTCAACTTTTCTTAGTATAAAGGATTTTTCCAAGAGAGTTTCTACTACTTTGAAAGAACGAGGAAGTTTTAAAACAATTCTTTTCACCTAATCCGAATCAGTAGAAGTCTAAACTATACGAAAATCTCCGAACACAAAAGTTCCGAACATCCGTTGGCGGGAGCAAGATCCCTGAGGTAGACACAAGATTGTACTGCAGAACCGGTGGACAGATCTTCGAAGAGTCATCGATTTCTAATAAGGCGCTAGCGACACTCGGAGCTGGCCAGACCTACCTCGGTAACCAGCCCGACAGCGGCGGGGTAGGGAAGAAGTTTTTTTCACTTAACACCCAAGGTCTTGAATTCATAACTTTTTTTTGAAAATCCAGGTTTTGTTGTTTGATGGTTTGATGGATGATGCGAGAGAGTTTAAATTTGATCTACTAATCTGCTAACCAGGTTACAAATTGAATGCTGTTTTCCCACAGAGATTGATAAAAACCACGAGAGCGCGCATGCTTACTTGTCTTATTAAGAAATTTCGTAGAAGGGAATCCAAAGTATGCAATTATCGTTTTGATGAAATTATTCGCAAACATGAGACATGAGTCTTGGGTGCAAATAACTGCATCGTATTACCACTTTTCACATTTATGAATCTATTTCGGAAACAAAAGAATAACTAAAATATTGGCTAATGAGTTAATACTTGAATTGCTAAGTTTCGCTAAGTTCAAATTAATTAAAATGCTTTTCAATCTACTGATGTAGAATTGATATATTGTGTATCAATGGCCTTCGTATTTTCGCAAGTCTATCAAATGAGGACCCCATGGTTCAAAAACCCTACATCACATAGGAGAATTATTTACGCCGATCGTTATGTCACCCAACGAGACTAAACAAACCTATACAAATGAAAAGTTTATCAAACTCTACGTGAGAAATTAGGTAACAAAATATCCACACAGAATATTAGGGAAACAAGATGATGAATTCTTCGGTTCCCTTACTCTCGCTGCCCTTCGCAAAGAGCTACCATGAGGAAATAAGATAGGAGCAAAGCTGTGCAAATTATGGCACGAGGGTCAATTTCATTAACATGCAGCTAGCGGGAACAGGAACGAAGAACTCCTCAAGAGCACAGGGAATGCACAAGAGGCAATGAATCTGTTAGTAGATCGGCAGTTCATCAAACATTGAGCAGCTCGGCCAGTCCCAAGAGAGAAAAGGACACGGAAAAAATGACCAATGAGCTCGGTAGGTTCAGAAGTTAATCATTTCGATGATTCATTGAAATATATTCTCTGAGCATTATAGATTAATAAAAAATGTGCGCATGAAGTAATGTAGGATGCATATTCAAGACAAGTGTGAATAAGACAAGAGATTTCCAGATATCGATGCTTCTACGAGCCTAATTGAAATCGTAAGGCAAGACGTTTCATTCACAGAAGCATTATGAATCTCAAAAAAGGATAAACTAATTAGCAAATCATGAGAGCAGAGAACTGAAACAATTAGTAGGGATACTTAATTAGTGCTGATACCTAATTTTACAAAAAATATATGTACGAGGGGCATAAAATCGCGTTCATCAGAGCGTGTCATGAGGAACGAGAGGCATCGCATTGAGTCTGAAAATTAGGAAAATGAATAGGAAGCTACAGACATTCCATTCCAGAAAAAATTCATCGAACGGATTGTTCGTCTCCTCTTTGACGGCACAAAGCTACAGAAAAAATGTCAATAAAATGCATTCGTACCCACAAAAAAATGAATTCATAACAGTTTCCTGGGAAAAGTGTTGCATATTCTACGGTGAGCCTGGGTTACAGGCAGGCAGTTCCCCAAGACGTGCACCCTGACGAAGTTGGCCACACAAGCGTGAAGCACGGAGCATACAGGACGCTCAGGGATCGGACGCGTCTCCCAAGAAAAACTTCGCCCCAAAATAGAACGAAAACCAGCCATTTCCAGAATAACCTAGTCGGGAATACAATCAATGTGCCTTAGGTTAAAGAGTAGAAATACCCTAGTATATGCTGCACGTGCAGAAAAAACTTTGCTGTGTTCTTGACCTCCCAATACTCAGGAAAATCAAGAGAAAACATTACCCAAGCAAAGGGCAACTAGGTGCTGATCTGGCAGGATAAATTCTGTCACGTTGTCATAATGCGGAGGAAATTACCAGACGCCCACCCAAGATGCAGGAAATGAAGAAATGGACCTGGGCATGAAGTTTGCTCGCCCGACGCACCACTCGCTCTTCTCGACTTCTCTTCAAATTTTGTTCCTTTCCAGAGAAATAATTTTGCAATTATAGTCCTGTCTTCATGGAGGTGAAAGAAGACGCATAATTTCTGCAAAAAAAATTCTAGGAACTGCTGGCGGAAGCTATAGTTTTACACTTGTACCATGTTCTCTTAAAAATAAGAATACTGTGTGACAAATCCACGTTTTCAAAAAAGGCCTCCTCTTTTACCTAAGTTTTTCACAGTAAGTTACAAAAATTTTCCTTCTTTCTAATGTTTTAAACTTGAGAAGAGCTATGGGTAGATAATAAAAAAAGGCCATCGAGTCTTCATAAATAAATTTAGTATCATGAGCATTCAAAATACTCAAATTCAATAACAAACGAATCAAGCCATTTGGTTCTAACACAAAAGTTTAATTTTCGACGTTTACTTAAGCTTATACAATACACACTATCATACCATTTTGTTTACTTGTATTACACAGATATACGAAGGAACAAAAAAACACTAGCAGAATTTTTCGCACCCAACACATTCACTCAATATAATGAAATAGATATTCCGATTCCATTCAGAAATAATATTAGAAATAAATCAACAAGTAAAAACTGCTCCTTTTGGAAGGAACAACCAAAAAGAAGAGACTTGTGAATTTCAGACTGAATCAAAGAAGGCTCAAGTCAAAAATTGACCGCGGAACACCCATAAATATTTCCTGCGCTTAAGACCGACTCGGACAGACAAGCGCGCGTAAAACGCACGTGGATGTCGACGCAATATTCAGAAATAAAACAGGAAAGTTTGTAGCAGTCACGGTCGTTCCTGTAGTTGCTTGCGTCGGTAAACAGAAACGCTATTATTCGAGGGCAAAAATAGCACTTACATCACGTCCCGTAATGAATAGACGAAAGGGAGGATTAGAAACGGAGGGTGGCCAGGCGTGCAAATTTAAATAGAGATGAAAGGGAAAAATGCGATAGAATAATGAAGGCCACCTGTACTTCAAGTTTATGTATATGTATCTGCAGAAATTATTGGGTCATACTGTTCGGACAGACTAGAAATTAAATGATAAGAAAAACATAAACCAATCATCGACTTAGGTATAAAAAGAACACAAACACCTTGCCTCTAGAAAATCAGTGCTATGTACATACATTCGCAGGGTTTTAATTCGATAATTCTTACATAAATCAAACTTTGATTCCTGTCACTAGCGAAATGCAAAAAAAAAGTTCAGCGTCACAACTAAATTTTCACATTAGGATAAAAATTGAAGTTCTTACAAAGACACGAGTAGAAAAAAATACGAATGAACTATAATCTTGACGCAATAGTGTCCTCCCCGGACAAGGGTAGGGTCTTATTACATTCTCAATCCATGAGAATGTAATAAGAAACTGAATTCAAAATTACAGGATGCATCGAAGTTCTTGCAAATAAACTGCGAGGGCACGCTGGCCTCAAGCGTACGATTCGACGACAGAGCGAATCGCTTCCTGAGAAAAGCCAAAGCTAACTATATCATACAAATGCAGCAGCTAACTTTAAACAACTACAGTATTTGGAAGTGTACCTTCCCCTTGTATTTTACGAGTATACGCCTACCAAAAGTTTATAAAACTTAGATTCTCCTAGGCCTATTTTAATCGCTTACAATCCTACAACTTGCAAGATTTCTAAATTTTTGATGCTAGAGGGGCAGAGCACACACTCGAACATTTTTAATATTGGTGTAAATGGCCAGCTTTGGCATAACATTTCTTTATACAAATGCCTCTCTATCAGTGGAAATTAGAAGTAGAAATTTGTCAGATAAAGGCGTTTAATCAAGTATCTTCATTTTACGGTTTCAATAAGAAACTTTGAGGAATTTTTAAACTTTGCTATTTCCGAAACCTATTTTGTTTAATAATTATGAGTAGAAGCAAAAAGAGGGTGCCACTCTATGGGTAATATGCTGGCACTTACTCTAGCAAATGTATTTCTTTGTAATTTAGAAACAATGGTTTTAGATTCATGAGCGCACTCGTTCAAACCACTTTTCTAAAAACGATACTTGGATGACACACGCGAGATCTTCAAACAGAAATGGCACACGGAATGCCTCTTGAATTATGTTCACGAATTATACAACAACAAAAATTTGATGGTAAAAGAAGAGACAGAAAGAACATTAGCACTCGTGGATATCTTCGTAGAGCACAACGGGACAAATCTGGCGACCACCATTTGCAGAAAACCAACATCTTCGGCTTCGGAAATAATTTGTTTAGTGTTACTACTTACATATACAAAATTAATACAAATAAAACTAATTCATAGAGGATTTCATCTGCCTTCTACGTCCGCTGCATTTCATAAAGAAGTTAGTTTTATTAAGATAATTTTTCACAAACAGCGGTTATTCATG
Organism: Orchestia grillus; assembly: GCA_014899125.1. Classification (NCBI taxonomy): domain Eukaryota; kingdom Metazoa; phylum Arthropoda; class Malacostraca; order Amphipoda; family Talitridae; genus Orchestia; species Orchestia grillus. Next base: position 16,071 of record VOMN01041637.1, read on the forward strand.
CCATTTATTGAAAACTATGTTAAATTTTTTCTCAATAAAATTTATAATCCAAACCCAAAAATACCCAAATGTGACCTAGAAAAAATTGAAATCGCATTAGGGTACTTTAGTTATGATGGTTCAAAACGCGTGCAATTACCCCAAGCCGTACTTCCTAGTTACTATCCATCAATTTGCTTTTATAATCAGCGTTAAAAACTAGTTTTTGAGATAGAAATTTTATCAATATAAAGACTCCTTACCGTCGGATGAGCGCTCTAACATTGTAAAAAGCGATTTTTAATGACCAAAGCAAAAAATCTAACTTTTGAAATAATACGTATTTTTAAAACTGAAAAGTAATAGAATCCTGAGACTTACAAGTTTTATTTTAATTAATTTTTGCAGACGATATTCCCCATGAACAGAGGCTGTTCATTACGGCACAAATGAGTTCTGGTCCAATTCGCCAGATTTCTGCCTCGATGGATGCCTTGAATCGGCGTAGATCTGTCGGCTGATCAGAGCAAACGCTTCCCTCTAGGTATCGCCTCGGGAAACAATGATGTAAAATGAAACTGGCATATTTCTGAATTTCATAGATGCTTAGTTTTTTGAAAATCCGTCCGATATAACAGGAGTTGATAACGATTCTTTTTAGTATCATCCTTTAAAATCACTATTTATATTAGTTCCAGCGCGAAGCCTGCAATGGTTTTTATTAGCAGACAATTTGAAGTACTGAAACGCGACAGCGCGAGAATCCGATTCTCAGAACAATTGGGCATCAGTCATAAAACTAACCGAGTTACCCAACCTAACCTAACCTAACCTAACCTAACCACCTTTTCATTCGAACCCACGAATTCATTGCGAAAATTTCTACCATCTTTTTAGACTGAACAACTTTTCAATAACAGACTCGACAAGTAACTCGTAAGATCTCAGAATTCTGGAATCCTGGTACATATACAGAAAACGGCGTTAAATCTAGACCTCATCTCAGTCCCCTTACATCTCTGGGTTGACCTATCTGGACAAAATAGTACATATGTTTTGTTACTCTCAGTTTGACTATAAAGGAACTTCTTTTGTCTTGTCTTCTGTTAGTAGGATTATAATTTCCTTTTATGAAAATAATGCTCTATAAAGGTCTTAATCGCATTGAAAATGTTGAGTTTGAAATGCTGTTAATTTAAGCAAGAATCACCTCAAAATTTTATAACAATGCATTTTATTTTTGCATCAGTTATTGACACATGGCATCATTGTTTGTCTGCCATTATTATTTCGGTACTTAATGGCAAATTATTTGACCACAGCAAAAGTTGTGTGTAAAAATTAACTATTGAAATTATTAATTTTTCATTACCAGCTCCAAGCCACAAACATCAACTCACCCACTGAAAAAGATCCGAATCCAAGATAGACCTGCTGCATGAGATCAAATTCAGTACAAAATCCTAGTTACAGGCTTATAACCCATTCGAACATCAGTTCAGTCTCAATTGCTGTCGTGATAGAAGGAACAAACTTCGACCATATTCTCCTCCACCCAAATGGTCGAAGACTAATGGGTGGACCATTCGTCCAAACTACGCAGCACTAGCGAACACATGCATCGCGGCTTGTTCTGGTTAGAGCTACAGAGAGGCTTGTGGCTCGTCAAGAGACCAGTTGATAGACCAAGTCTGAATTGAGCAGCATGCACAGGAACTCGGTCATTTCGATCTCTTGCGCAAAACCAATAACCAACTTACTATATCCTTCCCTTAACTCTATATATTTCTTGACACATGATTATATTCAATTTAGACTGGATTCTTTATTCATTCAGATATTCTATGAGGTTTCGAAGTCAATGACACCCATAGTTCAACTTCACCCTAACCATCTTTGTCTTTTCATAACTTGTCTCGGACCCCATTTTCTTGGAAATCATTCACCATACCCGTTCTGATTCGTTTTTTTTTTCAACCCAAACATGTTGTTCTCATATTTGGAATTCGGAGGCTACGGAAATGAAAGTTTGGTGTAGAATGACCGAAAAACATAACACGACAACCAGCTGCAAATGTAATGAAAAATACACGCAAGCAAGTTTTTAAAATCGTGGGGCGTTGAAATGGTAGTAAAAAAGCCCGCGTCGCAACTTGCTTTAAACGAGCTTTGTAAAAGAAATGAGGTTGGTGGACGGGAAATTGCTCCTCAAAAGTTGTTGCAGGGAAATGTTTGCATTTTGTCGACACATTACAGCTGCGCTGCAATGATGTTGCTAGCTCCAAAACCTCACCGCAGAATGCAGTACAATTAGAGAAATATTGCACGAACTCACCAGAATTTAGCGTAATGGCATTGATCATATACGACAGATGCTAGTTACTGACGATACATTCCATGCAAGTCGGAAGGCGTGAGTATTTACGCTCCCCCAAACCGTATCTGCAACGTTCAAGAGCCACTTTCATTTGACGACATCCTGAGTAAAACAGCGCGTGCGTGCGACACATGGCAAAGATCAGTCTGCGAGGGTAACAATTCGCATAAAATCAAACTTGGAATGTCCCTAGACTAAATAAAATCTGTGAGCCTGGGTCCATCTCAAAATTTATTCGGCAATATTTGCTCAACATTAGTCAAGAGCGAGGCTTTTTGTCAGCGAAAAATAAGACAGGGAAACTACTGTTACAGCAGAGAGCGAGAGAAAAATAAATCCGACGAATCTGACAAGCGGGTCCCTAGCTCACGTCTCATAAAAAATCATATCACTGGATTGACAAGACATCGACAAAACAGTACAGGTATTCCATGGAATGCTTTCTCATGTCACAACAGAAAATGATTATTTCAAATTCACAGTGAAAATATATGAATCGCTCGTATTTTTTGTCGCTTACAATTAATTTCAGCACCAATAATAATACACCCTGTAGTCGGTAATGCTCTTGATAACATCTAATACGGTTAAGGAAACCCCTAGAATTTCCAAAACGAATTAATAGGATAGGCCTCTCTAGATTCACTAACAACATTCAACACTGAAGTTTCGTCCTCTTTAGTTCTCGTACAATTAACGCGAAAATCTTGGTCCGTAGAAGCGTAAGAATTAATACGCGGCCACCCGAAGTTCATGAGAGACACAGAAGGCAAGAGCACCTCTGCTGGAGGGGGCGCCGTACCTCAACTTTAACGGAGCGCTCGGTACCGCTCCAACTTGCGCCATAATCGCGACTCTGACTCGTTGCTTTTAGAGGCGCCGGCATCGCAACTGTCCGACCCTGAAGGCCATTTCAATAGGAAGCTAAGCGCACTACTTCGAATGATGCCATGAAAATAAACCTTAAGTAAATATCGGGGTCGGGTACACACGCAAGCTCGAAATCAGTGCATCAACGAGGCAGTGAGGCGCCAATTTTTAAGTGAATGACGCGTTTAAGTGTGAATATAAGTAATTGGCGAGGAAGAAGAAAAACGATAATATTGCAGAGTCCCGAGGATTCAAAAACAAACTGGAAAAACGCGCAATACCTTGACAATACTTGAAACAATAAAAAATTATTTCATTTCAATTTTCATGTATTTCATAACGCGAAAGTAAGCAACAAGATTTAATGTTGAGTAATTATTGTTTAGAATGTCAATTGTGAAACACCCATCAGCTCAAACCTTCAACATTTTCGTTTCATTGCTATGATTAACTGCCTTCATTCCCTACTCCCCTCAAATGGCCAGTCGCTGAACAAAATAAAAATCTAAAAAATTCATGGTATGGGTAAAAAAAATAAAGACCTAATAAAGACCTAATATGACCTAATAAAGCGAGCAATTTCAGTTAAGATTATCTCAAATTTTAGTAGCCAAGAGTAATCAAATAGATTAGCGGTTATTTACAAGTTTACAATTCTTAATCCACCGCCAAATTTGAAACAATATGAATCCGATATTAAGTTTTGAATATGATATTAAGGGATGTTATGAAGTTAAGTTATGAATATGATATTAAGGGATGAAAGACGTTCAGTTTTTATGGATTTTGCAACACGAACTACAACCGCAACAACAGTATACGTGACGAAAAAACTATTCGACCTTAAAAAGAATAAAAGACGAGCAAAACTTCATGATGGTAGAAAACGCACAACGATTCTGAATGCGGAACCGAATACAATGGCATAGAAAATTTGTTCTTGAAACTTGTGATGAGACGCGGACGCAAACGTGGAAGCGGGCGAGTAAGACCAGAGAAGCCATTAAAAGTTGATGAGCACTGAATACATTTCCAGGAGAGGAGCTCAGAGTCGAGTATTGCTGCGAGCCGCTTCAAATTTAGCACCATTTCAATCAAAGAATACAGGCGCCTGGAAGATTAAAAAATTACACCAGTGAATTATACATGTTACATGTGACCTCATGTATATATATTTGAAGTATCGGTTTCAACTAGTAAGAAGACGATTTATTCAATGTTATATTTTGATATAATAGTAGATAAAAATGGTTCATTTGAAGATATTCAGCCCCACACTAACAAATTTGATGAACAAATCACTGAATTTTCTTGTTATTTTCATTTAAACTACATCTCTTGGATTTAGATACTTTGAGACGCATCACGTTTTAGTTGTACATGTACGCAGTTCACTATTGAATATATATTTCTGGGCAACATCACCTACGCTTAAAAAGCTGTTAATGAGCGCAAACGAAATAAATTCCTGGAAATAATCAGTGACAACTTTAGGAATGTGACCATTTAGTAACATAACTTCAACAGACTTAAAAAAATAATGAATGAAACACTAAACTGTGATAATTCAAAACAACCCTTGAATTCAACAGAAATTTCAGAAAACACAACTAAGGCACTAAAACTCGACCAATAAAGCAGCACATAAATACAACAGAACTTTAAGAACAACGAAAATATAAAGAACTAAGCAATACACTCCAGGTCCAAAATGATACTTATGCGGAAATATGTCGCATGTATGATTTTGAATTATTTTGAAAAAGGTGTTAGAAGAAATTATTTAAACGAACACTACTTTTGTTCAATACCATTTTAGTGTCGAACTGACAGTATCAACGAGTAAACATCGCGAGCCACGTCACAACCGCAGGAATAATATAAGATGAGAAAAAAGAGAAAATACCGTCGGCAATCAGCCAAAAATTTGTCGACTGGCGGATACGGGCGGAAGAAAAACAAGTTAGTCCCCTGATTTCTATTTAGGACCAGGATATTAAAATCCAACCAAGTCACAACTAACGACAAAAAACAACAACCAAGACAGGTGAAAATTCACAGTATACGAACACACTACTCGTACTTGGTACTCTTGAATGGTTATATTTCAACGACGAAAGGGAACAATGACTAGCTTCAAGTATCAGCCCGATTCGTGTGTATTTTACAGCCCCAGCTTACAGTTGGTATTTAACAAAAGTTTGACGCGTGGATATTCCACAATCAAAAGGACGAAAGTCTGAGCTAGTTTCAAATGCGCAACCACTGTAAAGCGACGTGCCGACAGCTCATTAGCAGTTGGCAAAAGTAACTTCTGATTTTTTTACTAAATATTATAGTTTTCCAGATAATCGGTAAACAAATAGCCTAAAGATCAATAGAACATTGAACTTTTGAAGAAACTAGCTGTGAAATTTGACGAAAATCAAAACTAAAACATGCGTAACTGATCGTTAGCTATAAAACGAGGCAATATCATCGAATGGAAAGGAAGGAGATACTTAAATGTGAAGGTTCAAAACCGTAGAGTTTAAATATTCTGTCAATTTCGAGAGCATGGATTAGACTTTATGTACACACGATAAAGCAACAGCATGAGATAAAAATTAACACACCCAGAGCCCTCTAATCACAAACCTCAGCTGGCTACAGTAAAAACCCCGTGAGAGCAAACAAACGAACACACGTAGGGATGCAATGGAAAAAGAGAAACAAGGACATCATTTTTCTCGGGCACGGGTCGCAAACAAGCTCATCTGGGAGCGGACGACGAGCACAATGGCACGGCCTGGCAATGGCCGACCGGGAGCTCCGGAAGCATTGCGACGATCACAACTAGAATGCTACGGTTAGAGCATTCCTTATCGACCTGAGCGAGCGTTCCTGATTGTGACGCAGCCTCCAACGAGAAGCTCGAGAAAGATTTTTTTTATCGACAACTCGGAACTTTCGCTGGACAAACAGGGAAAATGTAAGAGGCCGAATACTCTACGTATTGTTGAGCCCTTCGGTTGAAGATGAAGAAACGAAGAACGACATTTAAATGGAAAGTAAACACACGTTCATGAATTGGATATTTTCTTTCATTTCAGTTCGAATGCATAGATTTATTCGGACCCAGATTACGGAAGGATAATTTTCTAAATAGAAAGTAAACCATTCAATGGAAAACATCGAGTCTTAATTCAGCCAAAGACTCATAAATACTAAAAATAAGCAAAACTGGCAATATTTCAAACCTACACTTAATAAAAATTGAAAAAGAAAATTAGAATAGTCTAAAAATTGTAGGTATAAAGAATTTCATTGAGCTTAGCAGATGTGTACCACAAATAAACACCAAATGTGACATACTGAAATTTGAAGACAGCATAAGCACATACGAAAGAAGAATCCTCTCACTTTGAAATGTATTGAGCGCAAATGATTGCTTAAATAATTATTGTAGCTTACCTCCGGCAGTAAAATACTAGCCCTACTCTGTGAATGAACTATTTGAGCAAATTGAAATTTAACGTAAATGCTTTTACCTTTTTAAAATAATAAAGGTATAACTAGGAGGTTGCCACAGAAATAAACATTAACTAATGAAGTAATCACCAATCCGCAGTAAAGCAAGCGCTGTGGCTCCTCTAGGCCATGCTATTGACCCGTCGGTCTACAAGTTCGGTTTCGAACGCAAGTTAGGAAACTGCTCGCGGTGCTTCTCTGCGCGCACCTGAGCACTGGTCGGGCTTTTGCGGATGCCGGGGCACCAAGTTGCAGCGATGAAGTCAAGAAAAGCATGCATGCAGCAGCTTAAGATGATGGCTTAACCACCTCGGCGTCCACAGAACTCCAGCCTTAAAGAGGATGCGGCCACGCTGCAATAGGTTATAGCGAGGCCGCTGCACGCGGGCATCGCTGCAATATATCGCATCGGCTCGGCATGACCGCTTTTTGTGGATAATAGTTTTCTCCTTTCAAACTCTTAGAGCTGAGTCAATTGCATAGATCGTGTCGCTCAAAGATTATGCTAAACTTTCGTCCTACTTTGATTATCCGAGTTGAGGAGTCTTTTACAAAAATTTACTAGGTCATTTAGATTTGGAAACAGTGGACTGGGTTATTGAAAATTTAGTTTGCTTTTTTGATACTGCCTTGCCTCGACACTTTTCATAGTCCAGTCAGTAAGCGATTCTAAGCAAAATGAATCTCACCAAGATGAGATTGTACAACGCATTTTGACTGGCGTTCACTCCAGGTCTAATGACAGTGCAACGAGTATTGATTTCATGATTTAAAAACAGCGTTGTGAATCGGGTAAGAGTCCTCAACAATTTTTCGTAGTTGAGATTGGGGAGTGATTGGAAAACATTAAACGATCAAACTTTCATGAAAAAAATCAAACAGTGTAAAGAATACGTAATCGTTTAGCTGCGAGTAACGAGGTATTTTTCCTCATTAAAAAAATAAGAAAATGAAGCAACCCAAAATGCAGACCTATCATACGACGTATAAAAACAATACGAGATTGCATCGAATGAGCAATTTTTCAAGCTTCTTAATAAAGTCCGTAATTGAAAACATTTCCGAACCATTGTCAGCATACGGAAGCCGAACAGAGAATGACATTCAAGTACATTATTCATTCATGGTTCCAGCGAGTATAATACCAATGGTTTTTCAGAGGTAAAATCAAACTTTTCTTCGGAAGCACAAGTGAACGTTACATGATTGGTTTCAATATCGAATGACACAAAAGAAAACACAACGGAGCCAAGTGTGAGACATTTTTCAAGGCAGCAGCCGTCGGAAGTTTGCTCGCAGTCATCATAAATACGCGCATTGTTTGTTCGACAAACAGGCCTTCCAACACAAATACTGAGAGTTGTTCTAAAATTGAACCCGAGCGAAATCAAACGAAGGCCACTTTTAATGAATTCCTCCGTAGCATCGCGGCAAAAGTTCTCTGGATTTTCCAGGACAACGAATGGCAGAATTGCAGAGCAGGCATCTCAGAGGATTATCTTTCCGTTCAGTTTTTGAGTTGTCACTCAAAAGAGCTTTACGACACACGTGCTGGCGCTGTTTGGAAGAGCCTTCACACGGACAAAAACACGGCGAACGTACAAAGCGGACAAGTAGAAATAATAAATTAATTCCTCTCTAAGTTGAACAAGAAAAAATATCACTGCCGCTGCTGCTGTAACATCAGAGTGAAAACGAGTTTTGAGCAAAGAAATTGCAGCAAATGTTGGTAGCTCGTTAAATATTGCTCCTCGTAGCTCAAAAATTGATACTTTCTCCGAGCGGCACTAAGTCCTCAAGATACGCGATTGGTGGAACAAACATTATTGTGTACATAAATAATTATACAGTCCAACACAGGACTAAAAAAATAATTCCTTCTAAGCGATTCTACTTTTCAATCACGGTATAGAAGAGAATTCTTACGTAAGATAAACATGATAAAAAGCGTGAAAATATACAAAATTCCCATTCGTTTCTTTCTGTCTTTATCGTGACAAATGACTGACAGACGATATCAGCTTTTCTTTCAGTAATCTACAATATACGTCAAATACATATTTCGATTTGCAAAAGTAAATTGCTAACAAATTTTTCACGCATTCGGCTATAACCTCACATTCTTCGAGTACATTCATTCGAATCGCAATGAATGAACTACTTCTGGGTGAGAAAATAGAGGTACATACTAAGCTGACGATACTAAGCAAGTAGTTTTTCAAATCACACAAATCCGATATTACCTATTCAATTTCCAAACCGGAAATAATACTCTAATTGCACAAAAGCTGCTAAAAAGTTTCCACATGAATGAACACGCGATGATGAGCTACTTCATCATTCCTCGATCTGAATTCTAGAAACGAAATATTCCACAGTAACGAATTTACATAGATTGAGCTGCATTCGAAAACCTTATGAGATCACATTTTCAGTTGAAAACCAAGAGGTTTTGAGTGCCCACAACAGTGATGTTGAGAACCTGAACGAAGGCCCCGAAGGGTCATCAGTGGTAATGAGACCTCAAGAGACGCAGTAAGGGTCAGTGGCGGCCGTGAGAATTTTACGAACATCCACTGAAGGTCACGCAATGCTGACGAGACCTCAACTGAAACAAGGTCTCTACTCAGTTTAAATTTTTTGGTTACCTTGTCGATAGTCAACTATTCAGCTGCGTGATCTGCACTGGATGGCCATAAATATAGAAAACTATAAATAATTATAGATTAAAGTTTGTCTACCAAGAAGATTTGAATGAGTAACGGAGATTAGAACGTAACGAAAGCCCTACGGGATTATTCAAGGTTCTAAAACACCAGCTGAAACTGAGGTATGAACTATCGTAGCGTTGATAACCTTGACGAAGCCGCAGAAATGGTCACCAGTGCGAATCTCACTAGAGATCTCAGGAGAAGACAGAGGGCCAAGCCAACTGTTCCTTGGAGCGTCATAGAAACAGAGAAATGGCCACCTGAGGAGTACTGCTCTACCGACCCTCTTACGGCGTAGATAAATGCACAAGCAAATGAATCTAGTTCTCTCAGACATAGCACCAGAGCAGATAACGAAGAGACCCCAGCGCATTACATGGGTTGCATAAACATCCCAGTAAGTGAACGTCGAGTATAAATTCAGCTTGCCTTATAGAAGAAGTATCAGGGCATGAGGTACAAGCTTAAGCTTGAATTTTTTATATGGATATAAATAAAAATATAATAGGAGAATGGGAAAAACTTTATTATAATAAAATTGAAGTAGTGTTTTCATTTGGAAGTAACGCCGCAGCTGTCATTAAATTGCATGTTTTTCATAGTTAAGAATCACTTTATCCATTTCCTTTACAGTTGATCTGCACATGTTTCACGTGAACTAAAATGGAAGATAAAGTCTTCAGAATTGCATTGGCTGATTGTTCGATGCACTCTTACGCTTATAGAAAAGTTGGCGGAATTATGAAATAAATTTTACCAATAATCACTCGGAAAACTATACAAACATGGCGAAGAGCATCATTCTCTCTCGAAAAAAACGGGAAATCCAATAAAATTACGCAAATTCTCGTCATAACAATTTCTTGCGAAAATCGTCGCTTAGAGTCAAACGAATTTTAGTTATCAGAT
>VOMN01041644.1:0-19486 GCA_014899125.1 Orchestia grillus
ATCCGATACACTCAAATCGGTATCCACAATACAGGATTAAACGAAGGGTATAAATTTCGGATATCTCGGAGCCGACAGACAAACGTGTGCACGGTTTTAAGCGAACAAGCAAGACGACCAGAGTTTTAGTATTATATAGATAGATCAATAGATAGACTAGTAGACGCTACCCGTCAAAAATAGCAGGACAAATGATGTTAAATTCTAAAGACGCCCTCTTATTTACGGTAACTCTTTCATGAAATGGTTATTTTCAGTGTCACGAATACGGACTGCCTCATCGGACAGTCTCGCCATATTTTAGGAATACTGACCACGGAATTTTCTCCTCTCTACATCATGAAGAGTGTGATACAAAGACTGATGGACAGAAAAACCAATCAACCAACTAAGCAAGCGACACTGGGCTATTTATTTTAAAAAGATAACTAAGTACATAAAATTCTCCACAAATATGACGTGTTCAATGAGATTCCCATTGTAATACCATGGGAGAAACTACGCACAAAAATGTATAAATTTATTTATTTATATATTTAAGGAGACACCTGGCATACATATTTTATAGTGTTGAGGGAATCTAAATTCTATTAACAGGTCACTACAATCTTCGAAAAAATTGAGAGCTTACCTGATTGGTTTCTTTTTCTTTTCTTCCCCTTTACTAACGTGTGACAGCGTTCTGGGGGGATACTGACTACCGAAACGCAAACGAATGTGATCGAAATTAAATTTGATGTTTAATTTGATAGAAGACGATAGGACAGTATTTTGGTTTTCGTGGTTTGGTTGTTATGGATATTCGATTACTAAGGAAACGATGAGGTGCTTTCGAGATCCATTAGGTGCTTCACTGGTCAAATGGCATTTATTTAAGAATAAATGTCAGTAACGTCGTTTTTGACGAGAGTGAGAACTGGATTGAAGTAATGCTGTGTCGTAAGTCAAACACCAGAAAAGAATAGGAGTCGAGATTGGGGAATTATCTTATTCAAACAGGAGGTAGAGAATCCCCGAGGCTCTTTGTGTCAGAGAGAAATTTGATTGATCCCAACCCAGTTGATGTAGAGTGCATCGTTGAGTTTTCAGTGCCCTATAACTACTGGCGCGTGAGGAATGTTTTTTATGCTTCCGTTTCCGAGAGCAGCACTTCGGGGCTCCGTGAAAATCCGTTTACTGCAGTCGGAAATCGAACCCTCATGAATTGTGAACAGTTCTCGGTATCAGTACGCAATGTAAATTAGATTGTAAATTAGATTTCGAATGACCTGAAGCGCCATTAGTAGCGTTGTGCGGTACACTTTGACTATGGTACACGCGATCATCTAACCTAACCTAACCTAACCTAACCTAGCCTAGCCTAGCCTAGCCTAGCCTAGCCTAGCCTAACCTGAGCCTAAGCCCGAGCCCGACCTAGCCCAACCCAATCACTAACATAAATGAATGTAAATTTTCGAGTTTTCATGAAATTTGTGTTTATTACTTGAATAGGCTGGTTTAGATTAGGAGGACAATGACAAGGATAACCGAATTTGTGAGGACAAAGTCCTTTATTTTCATAGTCACAACGGAGGTATTTGTCAACGGGAAATTTTTCCTGTATGGATAATCACAGAATGTTAATTAAGATTAGTTAGGCATGAGACAATTATAGTTGGGGATATACTCAACACATTTGGATTCAGGAAAAAAGTACGTATCCGATCCAAAGTTGCACGGTTATAACTGAAAATGAAGCATAAGTCCCGATTGCTTAAAAATTGACAAACTTAATTTTACCACCTCAAAATTAACCGAGGTAATTTTACATATTTGGACATTTGGATGCAAAAGCAGTAAAATTTACGCTGTGAATTCCACAGCTTTCTAAGTTATATAGTTTATCATTTCTTCTTCATTGTGTTTTTCCAAAGCTCTCTTCTATTCCATCAACCCCAGCTTTTCGAGAATCCCAGCAGGGATTTCGAATTTAATAGAATACTAAGAAAATTTTAATGCAGAAGGATTCAAATTTGCGACCATTCAGTTTTAAATATCAGCCCGTACAAAGTCTGACATTATCCTGCTGCGGAATGCAAGGAAGAAACTTGTCCTTCATTCTCGTGCCGGCCATCCTGGAACGAGTTTCTCAAGTTTCTTGTTTCAATCTGAAGTTCAAGGTAAGTTTTAATTCGTCTATATTTTCCTCTGATGACTGTCACATCACCAATGTCGTTCAGAAAACAATCCTAGTAGTCCGAAAGTTTCATTCACAAGATTACTAAAAGTTTGTAGTTTTTATATACTCTTACGTATGTAAACTCACTTTTCATAATTACTCATTTTTTCGTAAATAGCGGTTAAATTTTGCTTAAGGACTACCGTTTTTTGGCTGTGAAGCTAATTTCATATTTCATTTTTTCTACGGCTCTCCGCAATGGCGTTGCAAGTATTTAGAAAATTTTAGAGAGCAAAGGGCGACAGAAATATTTGTACGAGTTACGCAAGAATTTAATACACGAGCGAATTTAAAAAATGGAAAAGCAAAAATTTTTATAGATTGAATGAGATATTCTAGCTTGTCGAAATAGCAATCAGAAAGGGGAATTAAATCGGATCAATGATAAATGAGTATAAATGTCAAAGAGTAGATAAAATTTCAAAATTCTTCATAAATTCTAAGAACCTGATGACCTTTACCTCACGAATAATTACAATTTCAAAATAGGTAAAAATTTCCTATCCTGATTGGCCTTTTCTTGTGTTTCTATAGTAGACGCACCCCAGCAAAGTCCTCTCATTATTCTTTGAACTAAAATTTTCCATGAAACTTTAACTTCCCGCATAAAACCGCCTTAGAAATACGCTGGCATGATCAAAATAACATTTTAAATAGAAAAATACGAGATAGTGGGTGATCTCATAGGAGATCACTGGGATAAGACAGTAGCAACAATCCTAGTGTATCTCAAAACGCAAACTCTAATTTTGTTACTTAAAACTACTTCATCTATATGGATAAATGAAGAATTATACATAACCATAACCACTTATTTTTCAACGCACAAAAAACGTAAATTTATAAAAAATATACGTGAAGCAAAAAATATATTTTTGTTTCCAAATGTATTTTCAAAGATATTTCCAAATTTTTTGTAAGTCATCTCATATGAGGTCACTGGTAGGTAATGGGTTAAATGGTCATTAAAAATGGATTCTGCCACTAAATTCACCTGTACGTGCACCAGTTAATGAAAGTGGCCCGTTCAGAAACAGCGAGGACTTTGACCAAGATATGTTTTTAGCTCAGTATAAAGTATTGAAGGAATGGTCCACTATACATTGGCGCTGTAACACAACCATTAAAAGGTTAGTGTCTAGTGCAATCAATGTAGTCGTTTGACAGTTATTTTGACCCAAAGGTGATACCTTCGGCAATATAAAGTCAGGTCCGATGCCCCAGAGACGGCAGTCCTCTCGTAGCCCGACTGATAAAAGATCTGGAAAATCTCGCTGCGGAAATTGTGCTTTATCTTCCTAATTTGACTGGCCTGGCGCTTCCTGACTGTCACTTGTTCAAAGGGTAACAAAACCTAATGGATCTTTTGCTTAGTTTCAAGAATTGAGGTTACTGATGAGAAGAATCCTCATTTCCAAGCCAATAAAACTTTGAAACGTGATAGTCATTAGTTTATGGCTAAATCGTGAAACATTTTTGAAAGTATTGGACATTTTATTAATTGGTGAGTACTTTCATTGTCAATGGCTTATTATTTGCCTATTACATCGACTTTATAAACGGGTGAAACTTTTCATCCAACATGGAAGACTTAGTTCTTATAAAATAATATTAAGTGCTCTTATCTTACCCGCAACTCGTTTATGACACTTGAGAGAGACCCTTCAGGAGGCATACGGATATTTCATAAGCAATAGGGGAAGATAGTTTCGTCTATCCCATGCTAGGGGGACAAGTGTTAGGTTATCTCACCTCTACCTAGGTCTTCGAGACTTCTATCTCTGTATCCACTAGGCTTTTCCCGCTTTCAGGCCTTCTTTGCTAATTAGTCTTTATCTTTTCTTCCTAATGTTCTATGTGCGGGGAATCCTGAGATTGGTCACACCTGTACATAGATTCCACGTTCGCTAAAATTCATGCTGAATGGTCTCTTCTTCTCTTCATCCCTCTTCAGATTGCCTTTGATGAGCCTTGGGTGCCTTTAACTAATTAGCTAATATGGCATCGTCCGGTTTTCAATTAGTGAGGAAACAACCTAAAAAAGTGAAGATTCTTATAGACCTAAAATTCTTCATTCACTGGCCTGTTGTTCAACGCGAAGTGATTGGTGCGTTAACTAAATATCAACGAAATTCATCGTGTGATTCTTTGTCACGAGAGTTCCATGAGGGGATGAATCAATTTTGCGTATTCGTATTTCCATGGATACATCATGCATAAAAATGTTATGACCGTTTTGTAGTCTCACAACAAATGTTTTGTAATGTGATAATCAATGAATTGTAGCGTAATAACAAAGTTCTACCTCAACGAACTTGTTCATTTTTCGGAGTGATCGAAATATCACGCTCACATCGTTCAAGAGTGACTCATGGAGCCTAATGAATCTTTTCATCTAGTACAGGATGGCCCATAAAATCTTAGTTTAAGCCCTTGCGAGAATAGATGGGACAAACTTGAGAAGCAGTTCCGTGCCTTGGCGTCTCTTCCATCAACATTAGTAGATTTGGACCAACTTCAGCTGCAATTATGAACCAAATTGAAAAATTTGAGTCATTCCAGACTTGGCAATTTATTATGATCAGGACCATGAAGAGTGGTAGCTATGAATCTTTCGAGAGGGTGTGAAGTATATTTTTAAATCCATTTTTTCGATCACTCATTGCACCTGACGAAGGTAATATCTACGTCTATCTATTTTAACTAAATACTTTTGTGTGATTTATTATGAGGACTATAGTACCGTATAATGAGGACTGTAGTCGTAACACATAATGTACGACTATTTTTTTTAAATAGGCGACAGTTTTGCATCTTCAGGAGTAACATGCTCGATAAATGTACATGCTTCGATTGTTACCGGAACAAACTTGAAAAGACTTGTGAATCTCGGGGCTCCCCTTCTCAAAAAAAAATAAAACTCTAATGTCGGTGTGGGCCCAGCGACCGTTTTTTCATTGCGCCTCGGCCTCCAGGAGCACGTAAAAAATTCATGGAGCAGATTTTACAGTAAGGAAAGTAGCTCACGCAACTTTAATGTTTCTTTGAAAAATCGGACATGGTCATAAACTAGCGACATCGAAGTGCAATTTCCAGGCCTCGATAGACATGAGACAGAGACTAAATAGGAGAACCGACCTTTTCTTGACACTTAGCGGGCTATCGCAGGGATTCGTAACTCATTTATCGCTGAAAATTCGCCCATTTTTACACAATTCTGTCAATATTGGTAACTTTGCGTACCGTGAAACCTGTTTATACCTACGGGATACGACCTCTTCAAGAGGCGCTATAGGATAGGCAATGAGGTTAGGTTTGTCTAGCGTAGGCTATAAGAATTGACGTCCTCAGGGGGACACTGTTAGGTCATCTCCGCTATACATAGATAAGCCTTCGGAACTTTGTCTTTTGCGTCTACTTTTCTTACTAAAAGTTTGACACCTTCTTTGTCATCTTTTTGTCAGTTCTTTTTCTTCATTCTTAATTTGTTTTTAGGCACAGGAGATCTTGTGTGGGAACACACCTTGTGCAGATTCCCGTTTTCTTTAGTCCATAATAAGTGATCCCTCGTCTTCCCTCTCGGAAGATCACACTTTTCGTGAACAAGGTACTTGAAACTAACTAGTAATCCACAGGACGCGACACTTCGTGGTCGTCTTCGCGTTGCCTGCTTAACACACGCAGTACGTGGACGATCCTAATGCGCATTTTTTAATTTTTTCCGTCTACAGAACCTTCTAGTCGTCGGCAGACAGGCGATGAGGGTCGTCGGGTTTTGATAATCTCTCTGCACTAGCTCTCGTATAAGGCTTACTGATTTCTAAGCGAAAACGATCTGCAAAATTTTACAGTCCTTCAAGGACTAAGTTATGGGAACCACATGGGAACATCGGGATGTCGTTCATTGGTGTGACGGACTTGCTTTACCCTCGAACGCTTGTTGAATCTCGTGGGTCGTTTCCCCGTGGTCATTGCCAAGCTGTAATATATGTTCACATAATTTAGCATATTCTAGCAATTTGTAATTAAAAAAAATGAAACCCAATGGAGTTTCATTGGGTTTTGCATCGGCTGTCTGCTCGCGAACGGCAGCTACTACCGTCAGTAGATTTTTATTACTATTCTACTGTACTACTAGTTAGTTTGAAAATCCCATCTACATGGAATGTGTTCTCGAATTAACGAAGAGCAGGAATCTTTTGATAAGGGGTGAATCCAAAAATCACGTTAGTTGTGCTCAATCAGGTCAACTTTTTTAAATAAGCTTCGTATTCATTTTTCGACGTTTTCGTCTGCATGGAGTGTTAAAATTACGTCATACGATGCAATATTGTTTAATATTTCTTTCAATCAACAAATTCTGTAGATTTTGCTCTTGTCCACTTTTAACTGTTTTTATATTACAGGCAATGATATGGCTTTGAATAGTAGATCTTGCACAAACACGTCTGACGTGTTAAGCTCCATTTGCGGTGAGTACACCCTTGTTCCCGACAAGAATTTAGCCACAAGTTTCACAAAACTTATTGTGCTTATTTGGGTATGAAACTTGTGACCAGGATAACGCCTGGGCGCCACGCATGGTATGGAAGTCAAGCACCGAGTATCTGCAACAGTGGACCAAAGGCAAGGACAGTTGTTTGAAGTTTGAAATTCCTATGGTTTGGAGAGAGCCGAGAAACCATGTCACTGACTGCCACTTCTGCGTTCTTCATGTCGGTGAGATTGACAGAAAGAACGGAAGAAGCCTCAAGGATCTTGCTCTTGAATCAGGACGTCGTCCAGTAGCTCACCGTGGGGAAATTCCAGTACCTGTCCACAGAACTTCCTGACATCCGAGACGAAAATTCCTTTAGTGTTCCAGAAGATGAAGGAGTTGTCCTTAATGAATGATGATGCGCCACATCTTTTTTCCCAAACGGAGCTACATGATCTAGTTCGCGATCTCTGCTTGTCCAAATCCGCTGCCGAGCTGTTGGCATCCAGATTAAAGCAAAAGAACTTCTTTGACAATGCTCACGTCACCTTTTACCGCCAGAGACATCAAAAGTTCCTTAGTTTTTTCTTTGAAGAGATGGACTTGATATACTCTACAGATGTTGCCTAGCTTCTGTACGAGCTTGGAGTGCCACAGTATATACCCAAAGATTGGACTGATCATTGACAGCAGCAAGCGATCGCTGAAATGTATTCTACTTCACAACGGCAACCAGTTTGTCTTCGTACCACGTGCTCACTAGACTACACTGAAGAAGTATGAAGCCGTGATGCATGTGCAGGTGAAAACTTGTTATGATCAGCATGAGTAACTTAATTGTGTTTAACTGAAATGACAACCTACGATGGATAAATCTAACTTGAATAAAATGGAAAGTGGCAACAGGGTCGAGCCGAGCAGAATCCATCCTATGAAAGTATACGCATTAATATCTCTGACACACGTGCACCAAACTACACAGTTATGTCTTTATTTTCAACCTTTTAGAGCAATGGTCAGATATTTTTCGAACACATCTCGTAGACACTCAAGCACAAATCTGGATCAATGGGATCTACCTCGTCTTCGCCCAAGCACAAAATCATTAAGATAAATCATACCTCTCAGTACACTCATTCACATCTTCCTCAAAGGAAACTGTGGAACCTGAACATGACTATCTAAGTAGTCCTCACCAAGCGTCCCAATTTAAACGGAACTCTATGGCAACTCTCTTCGCTGTATTTATGTGGGATGTAAGAGGCAGTTTATTCTGAGTTCTTATCATTTGAAAGAGCTGGAGCTCGGTGGCTGATGCGAGTGTACCAATGAGAAATACTTGCTATGTTAACTTTTAATATAAACACACAACAAACAAGCGCTGTTAAATAACTTCGAGGATACTACAATGCAATTTGTAAGGTAAATTTATTTCATAGGTATGATTGGAGTATTAGGATCAACACACTAAACTAAATAATAGAAATTCACCTTTATTAAACATATTACAAAATTTCCCAAAATCACATCAGAGGTCTATTGCACAAGGCTATAAAATTTGGCTTCAAAATTAGCACCAAATGCATCGCTGTATAATTTCAGAGCGCAGAAGCTAAGTTACTGCGCTGCTAACCTACAAATTCTGATTTTTCCGAAGTCATCACTAGTTGCAATCGACCTTTGCTTGCGCTTCAAACGTAAAAAAAAAAATCAAACGTTTACTTTCTAAGCACGAACATACCAGTCTGACGTTCCAGACGAAAGTAAAAACAATTCGGGCAATGGATTTGTATAACTCATAATGTATACAAATCATTGGTGGCACACAAGTTAGGACGTAGCCTCACAGTTCAAAACAGTGAACAGTTGAATTAAAATGTTCCGCAGTCTATGTTTCAAACATTGCCTACGCATATACCCAGGTTCAAATTCATGCGAATAAATAACATTTCTTAAATCCATAGCGATATAAAAAACTAGTTTTAATGTCTTCAACCCTGAAAACGCCTTAACTTCCCTTCTCGTTGACAAGACAACCTCAAATTTACAAATGTCACTAATTGGAGGAATTTTAGCCAAGTTTAAAACGAGTAGAACACAGACATCGCATGGAAACTCGTGTTCAAGCGCGACCTACACAGAATATAATCAAACTTATAATAATATGCAATACTTAAACCACAAAGTGTCGTAATATAAAAACACTGAGCACGTTGAGGCTCCCTCAGGTCGTGCCTGTCATACAAACAATATTTGCGCCAGCCTCGAGAGAAGCAAGAAGTTCAGTTCAGCAGAAATGTCAGTGAAATGAATGAGAATTACGAAGTCTGCATCGCGTGCACATCCAACGTAATGCCTGGTCTATCTAGACAAAATTATTCGTACATTTACAACAAGTACTACACTAGGTTTACAAAAATAAAAACTTCACGTTCAATCAAGCTCGTCAATCAAAACTCCATGAACGATGCAAAAGATTCTTCTATAAACACGTAAAAATAAAATTTTTCATTGCGGACCTACACTATACTAAATACATGTAACAATGAACTACAATCATCCTGAAATTCAAAATTGCTAAGAGCCTTATCACAAAAAATATAAATTACTAAAGAATTAGAAAGAGTAGCTACGTCATACGATAACCTTCAAATGAAATTGTGGACTCTACCAGGGCAAGGAACTCTGTCCCCAAAGCCCGCAATCAAGAACGTAACAGTTCCATTCAAGACGCTGCTGCAACACGTCAATAGTGAGGTCGGACCCGAGATGAGCTTGTACGGGATAATCGTCTGCTACTAAAAGAAACAAGAATGCAGGTACAGGCGCGGTTCACTTGAGCAACGAACAACAGGTATTACACGCCGACTAGGTTCATCTTCATAATACTGAGGCTCAGCTACCGTTTCTGCTGAACACAAATGATCACGCTAATAAAATATTAGGTGGCTTCAGGAAAAATCAGTTTAGCACCACGGGAGCAAAAAATCTCAAGTCATTTGTCTCAGACTACAAATAAGCAAATAAAGTACAAAATTTTAACATGAGAAAAAGAAAAAAACGAAGGCAGTGGAAAGAAAGTCACGCAGTACGTAACGTGAGCTATCCTAACGAGTAAGAAGAAAATAAGGTGTAACAAATAGACCCCTCCTCACGTAAGAGACTGGGCTGAGTCCGCTAACGTACACATAGCGCCGTGAAGTGCGAATTTCCCAAGGTCTAATGGGCTTATAGATATTATTCTTCAGCGAACTTCTATAGACCAGAAAGGAAGTGAAAAATAAAGTTGAAAATGAAACCATAACAGATTCGCACAACAAGATTTGCTAAGCCTACCACTGGCAGCTCACGATACTTCAGAGGAACGCCACGTCTACAGGGGACACCCGCGACCACAGAAGACTTTGCGCAACACCTTTGGAGGAGAGAAAATATCTAAGAGATGTTAAGGGGCAATCGAATTCAAGCATTTGAAATTAACCAAAGGAAATCTAGTTAGACTAAATAAAGCACTTTAATCAAGATAGGGCTATTTAGAACTCCACTAATTATTGAGCACAAGAGGCAAATTCGACTCTTGAATGAGAACGAGTCACCAAGAAAACCTGCCTCGCACGATTAGAAAACGTGCACAGGGCAAGCGTTGAGGTAGAGCACACAGCGCGACAAAATCAATTCTGAAATTATTTTCAACAAGCTAACTTTTTCTATTCACCGAGGAGGTTGTACAAAACAACGGACGACACGCTTTCTACTTTTTGTGGCCATCAAGTGTGTTATTCACTCGAGAAAACCCGTACAACTGCAAGCATGTTCATCATATTCCTACATTGAAGTCTGCATGGAAGACAAGCACTGAGAAACACTGTTGGTTGTCCATAACGTAACATACAGAAGAACTAAAAATCTTTCATTAACGAGTTACTATTCTGAATGCGAATGTTCTTCAAATTGTCAGCTCACGTACAACTTCGTTATTCTGCCGCCGTCGCCTACAAGCGATACAGCTCCCGTGGACAGCATCCCAAAAACATAGAATGGACGAACAGCGTGAACAGGAATGATGGTTTCGTTTTGAAGGTTGGCTAAATAAACCCAACAATCATTGAAGAAGGAAAGAAACAAATACAGCGTACAGAATCAGTGAACAAATTCACTGAAAGACTCGACTAAGAAACAGCGGGCATGTCTACCGAACTCCAATGTTGAAGACTGCATGGAAGATCAGCACTGAAAAACATGAAGATTTGACGGCACACACTGCTGACAGTGACCACCACCACCACCATCAGCGTACCTCCAAAGCAGCTCAGCAATCATAGCAAAATAAAAATGTCAATTATATGAAGACGAATAAAAACAGAAACCAGAGCGCCTACGCTCATATTGAAATTCACAACACGCTAAGCGGCCGATTTCACGGAGTAAAATATATCAAAAACTGATCAATATTTCCCTCTGAAAAGCTGTGTTTTATTCATAACGATGAAAAAATTCTCGTCGCCAATATTAGTTAAGTGTTACTACACGTACATAGGCATGTTCAGCATTACTATACGCTTAAGTCGATACATGTGCCAATATTAGCGAACGCTCCGGATCTTCGTACTAACCTCATCCGGAGGAGAAATTAATTCCCATATAACTTTAATATTAATAAAGAAGTTCATAACGCGACGTTCCCTGAATGCCAGGCATTCTGAAGATTTCCTTTCATGCTTCAAGTTCATTAGAAATTAGTGCCTGATTAACATCGCCTCAGACAATACAACAAACAGATCAAGAAAAACTATGTAGAAGATACGCACTAAGTGGACTTTACAGTCAATATATTAAGAAAAAGAGCGAGTACATGAAATGAGGAAGCTAAAGGTAACTTGAAGAATGAAAACTCCTCTCATCAAGGGACATTTATCGCGTCCAATGACGTCTACATCGAGGTCTCACCCCAAAGCAAGCTGTACAAATACAGAGAGAATAATAGTAATAATAGTAGTAGTAATATGGACAGCGGAACTTTAGTAAGTCAGACTATCTCGCACCGAAAGAGAAGGGACCGTTTAGTATCGACTTAGGAGAGCGGGGAATCTATTCACAAGGTGTGTTCCCACACAAGATCCCCTGTAAATAGAAACAGTAAGTTGAGAAACGGTAACGAAACATCAACGAAGAAGGCATTAAAATAGAAAGACATGAAGTGAGCACGAATGATAGCTGTCCTTTAGGCCTAGCTAACGCTGAGGTAACCTAACAGTGACCCCTGGGGACGCCAGAAGAGAATAACAAAGAAAAGAAGCAGCCTTCTCAAGCAGAAGGTCGTTCGGATGACATGTCGGTTACGTCCACACAATGGACTGTACAAGAAAAATTCCTCTTTAGTCTTGAAATTCAGCCCTTAATATATCCACACGCGTTGATGAACTTCAAGAGTAAGTTCCCGGAAAATTTCAAAAAATATCCTGTGCATTTCGAAAACGTAACTTATGCAGACATTATTGAATTGAGCTGCGCTATGGTCCTAGACCAGCGTGCAGTCCCTGCTGCGCGCGACGGACAACAACCTCGAGGTCAGAGGCAGGTGAACAATGTCGTACTAACGTACAAGACCTCGATGCTCTTCCAAAAATTAGGTCATTCACCGGTAACTCGATCTGTGAATACTTTACATCTGCTGTATTTCCACGTAACTTTGAATTATCAGAGAGCCGGTTCCTACAATAGTACGTTGGCAAATATAGATCTCGAAATTATGGGTCCTTGAAGTGAGGGGCAGGGGTTGAAGTAATAACATCGAGGTAACAAGTTTGTCAAATCAAGCATTAATAAATTAAAGCGAGTCTATCCAAAAAGAAATGAAACGCATGTCATATTCAAAGACGTTAGTACACCAAGCAAATGAATTTCGGCTTTGACTTAGAACTTCCGTGGTGACAAAATCAAGAAATGGAACTCACTGTTCTAGTGCTGGAATTACTAACACTCAATGGAGAGAATTCGGCGTCAACGCATGGGAACACAACAGAATCAACTAAAATCTAATCAATATAAAATACAATTCGGTGACGACAGAAAATATCAACAATCAATTGCCAAATAACCACAACAAAAAATAACAGGAGAGCACAGAAGACTAGACATGATCAGTGTTTATACGAGATGGCGTCAGTGTCGTGCAGCACGACGTTAGTCAAAGCGTCGTCAGGATGGATCTGCAGCAGTGCCCGAGTGCCGTCATTGAAGTGAAACGACATGCCTCCATCTATGACCAAAGCGGCATCGAAACACCTACTTTTCACGTAAATTTCCTGAGCAAAGCCGCGTGTTTTCGCGGAGGAAACGTCCTTGCGGTACGCCTGGTAGGCGTGATACGAAGGGTCGTTAGGAAATGGAGCAGCACCCTCACCGACGCTGGGCTCAACATCGCTGTGGCTTGTACCTTCACTGCCAGAAGGAGACGTTCTAGCGTCGGCCATGCCAAACGGCAGTGGAGGAGTGAGGTCCTTTGGAATAGGCGTGACAAGCTGGTCTCGTATCGTGTATACCAGCCTGTTGTCTTCGGCGTCCGTCACCAGCAAATTGTTGAATTTGTCAGCAACCTGGAAACAAATCCATAGCGAGTGTCATGCGTACATCGAAGTATCAGCCACGAACAAGAGAACGTAGTCGTATCAACTGATTATTTTGAATAAGCATGACCAATTCCTGATAATATTTTTTACTAAATGATAAAAAAATTGCTCTCATTCTCTGAAGATACCGTTTCACAAGACAAAAAATTCTACATGAATCCGGGTACACTTTAATATTTTCACCATATGACTGAAATATCTCCACACACCTTACATAGAGGAAGAACACATCCCTCAGTCCTATTCAACAAAATGACGAAAATTTCAGCGACAGAAAACTAATTCAGAACTCTAGAATCGCTTAAAAAGAAATTCATAATTTTTAAATTATGACTGCCTTGACTGGAATACGAACAGTATTCCCGGTCTCATAAAAATGTAAGTGCGTGATGAAGCCATCCAAATCTGTCCATTACAGATGTGCCACTCGTAGATAATTTATACAAAAAAAGCTCATCTATGCTCCAATTTCAGCGATAAAAAATAATTATCAGGTACCTGATTACAGCCTCATTCGATACCGATACCTGATAGTGATAAAATACCAATACCTGTGAGGTAAATGACAAAAGGACTGATGCAACCAACCTACCTCCATACTTCTAACAAAATTACATCAACTAGATGGACCATATGATTCAGTTTCGTAAGGATGCTGCTAGTTTTGTTCATGACAAGCTAAATACAGTCACACTGCAGTTATTTCTGAACTAAAGGTATCCTTGCACAAAAAAAATTTTGTTGTTATAGGATAAAATGAAAAGATTAGGTTATTAGATCGTACGGAGCTCCCTTAGCCCCATGGAAAGAGATCTCAAGAGAGAAAAAAAAGGGACCATTTAGTATGGACTTCAGAAAACGTGGAATCTAAGCACAGGTGTGTTCCCACACAGGACTCGCAAGCTATAAAAGAAAAGGAAGAAAAGATAAAGAATAATCAGCTAAGAAGGCACAACAAAAGGAAAGCAGCAAAGTGGGCAGGAAAGATGAGGTCCTGATAGCCCATCTATGGCTGAGGTAACCTAACAGCATCCCCCTGGTGGAGCAAGTCCCCATAACGAAAGATAGACAAGCCTAACTAACCTAAGCCTGCTGCTCATGGGCTATCGAATGCCCTTGAGCTGTAAAATAAGAAAAATAAGCAGGTTGACTCACCGCCCCCAATGCTCACCTTAGCCACGAGTGCAGGGTGTGAAAATTTGTTAGGGTTGTCAGTCACCTCTTCCAAAATTAGCAATGCCTGAAAAACAGAAAAAAATTAGCATCTGCTTGAACACCTCGCCAAGCACCACTTCTTTCTTTGAACTGCTGAACCCACAGTCTCTTTACAGTTTCAAAATCTAATTACGAAGGTAATTGAAAATTTATATTATTTTGGTTTGTCCCATTGCACACTATGAAACAAACTTTGATAACCACTCTTCACAAAGAAAAAAATCAAATTCATACGTCTTATTAACTGCCATTGAAATTAAATCTTAAAGCTATAAACCAAGCATACTTCCGACTACTTCAACACTCAACCCAACACATCATTCCAAGTGCACAGTTTAACGGTGGACGCGTGTATTTTCAGGCACACTTGAGCATTGACGTCCAGGAATAAAACTGCACATCGCTCTTGTCATTTGATCAAAGGTTCGTCCGTCGAGTACCCAAAAGAGCAGCACATGCGTCCGAAGTCCATTCCTAGAGTGAGGCACGGTGCACACTTCGCATGAGTCATAGATGTGAAAAATGAAAAACCCTTTGACTCGAAACGTGCGATGGGTCCTCTGTCAATTGCTCCAAAACGAGGGAGGTAGGCACTCTGTACGAAAGAGCGGAAAAAATATTCTCAAAACAAAACTCACAATATCACAAAACTTTAATTCAGTTTTCTTACCCGCAGCAAGCAATGAAACCCTGGACTATTTCCAAGGATTACATTATGTGATATCACTCAAATGAAGTCAGTTGGCAAGGATATAACAAGAGCAAACAAAATGACAACATCTGACTCACGTGTTCACTCAGAAGAAAAAGTTAAGCTACAAATGGCAAGTTCAAGAAAAACAAGTTAGCAGCAGCATAAGCGAAGTGCATGTCTGCATTTCTTAAGTAATTCATGTTGCCAGCGCCACGTCACAATAAAGAATAAACACCAAAAAATAGGTAAGCAAGAAGGTATCCTGCTGCGAAATCTGGAACAATCTAGAACTTACCAGTCTACACGTTTGCAGCAAACACCTTAAAAAGCAAACTTGTTATTTCCAACGCTTAGTAGAGGTAAAAGTGTTTAGTTCGCCACATTCTGGTAGATGCAAAACTTAGTACCCCTTTTTCCAGAACAGCCTGAATAATTGAATCAAGAAAGCATAAAAAGGATATTCTGCTTATCAAGACTGAATAGGTAAGCTATAAACAAACAAATCATAAACAAGATGGACAAGCCCTCGCCTGCTCTAGGTTCTGCTCGGTGAGCTTGTTGACGTTGAAGGTCCAGGAAGTGGAGCCAGTGCCAGTACTCACGATGAGACCTGAACACTTGTGCTTCACCGGAGCCTGGTCGTCGAACTGCATCTCCAAGTACGACACACGCGCTGATATGCACTCCCCTATAAATACCTGCACCAGGCAAAACTCATTGTTACCATGGGATTGTGCGCAAGGAGTTGGATGAAATTATTATGATTCTGTAAATTAGATTTAATGATGAAAAAACGGATCAAATTTGGACTGCTTTGACTGCGGAGTAGCAGGTATTGCCGGTAAGACAAAGACTGAAGTATCTATAGAATAAAATGAAATGTTAATAATTATTAAGTTCATACACTCTTTGAAACATATAAATAGAAAGCCAATAATTAGAAGATATTTGAGAAAATACTGATATAAATCAACACCTATGCTTTCAACAGGAAAAAATTCAAAAGCAATCAAATAGACAATCTTACATACCATAACTAGTTCTTTAGACCGTTCATACGTGATTTATAAAACCATTAAGCAAATAAACTAGTAAAAATTCATCAGTTACCACTACTCAAAAGGTTAGCACACATAGCAAGTTTAATAATAAAAACATTACTGGGATTTTTCATTCTCATTTACACAAGATCGTGATACAACAAAATGGTATTGCTTGTATTGATGAATTGTTTCTAAGGGAGTCTACCGAGGCCAAAAATTCCTGGACGCGCATAGAAAATTCCTTGCAAAAGTGGCAGATAATACTATGAGAATTTTCTAACTGGAAAACAATATAGTTCTGGGGAGGCACCAATGGACAGCCAGGGCTAGGTCAAGTTATCAATTGTGCACAAGAGGTCAAGACGGCTCACAAGATAAGCATTTCATCAAATTTCAGCACATTTGCTCAACACCTTGGCTACTACACTCCATGTGAAGCCTTTATTTATCTGCTGTAGAACCCCTATGTTTCGTTCTTAATCCCTATTTATTTTGAAATTCGTTCTAAATCCCTTTTTACTTTGAAATTTTCAAAGTAGAAACCCAAGGTAATTTCGTAGGTGCAGGAAGTTACACTTGAAATCAAATGTAATGAAAAAATAAACATTTTTGAACGCCCAAGCCATATTACAGAAAGACAGGATTACCAATTACAGCAGCTACCTCGTTGAGCGCCAAAACAGGCAATGTGCGCGTGGGGAGACTAGGGTCTGAACGGTCCCACTCAGATACTGTATGGCGAAGATGGTCTGCCTTCAAGTTGGAATCAATATCCAAGTACCTGAGAATAAGACTTAAATTAGCACATTTAGTCTCTCAATGATGAAACAAAAGCTTTTTAAACTAAGGAGCAATAGAATCATCCCTGGGAAGTCATATATGAGATGTTCAAAGCATAAAATAAAATGAACGAAAATTTCGACTTGATACATAACACAAGGCTGCTAGTAACAAAGCCCGCTTGAGACTCTCATAGACAGTGATGTTGAATACTGCATGAATTTAAAGAATTATGGAAGAATATTAGAAAAGAGACAGGAAGCTGATACCGTAAAAGCTTACTACAAGAACTACACTTTCATGTTAACAAAAAAGCATTGCATAATAAATTTATAATTGTTCAAAAATATACAGATCATCTATTTCAACTGATTCTCCTATGGAACATTAATGCTTAGTCATAAAATTAACATTTGCTCTAATACTGTTATAATCTTTCCATGCACGCACAAATTATAATGAGCAAAAATGTTTGGTTAAGCATTTCTGACTTTTCAACTTTGCATGCATAATCCAAGCATGTATATTTTCCATCAAAAATTCAAAACTTGCAAGACTGGACAATTAGTTTAAAGCTATCAACCTATCCACATGAAATGTGATTCAAAGAGAATAAAGAGAAGGGGCTATTTAGTACGGACTAGATATAGAAAACAAAGAATCTATGTGCAAGATGTGCTCCACCCACAAAGGATCCTCTCTGAATAGGGACAGCAAGTAAAAATGAAGAGATCAAAAAGACAAAGACATAGCAAAAAAGGTGTGAAAATTGAAAGAAGGAAAATGGGCACAGAAGATGGAGGTCCTAAAGGTTTCTCGATAGCTAAGGTAACCTAACAGTGCCTCCGGGGGATACCAGTCTCCAAAGCACATGACATACAAACCTAACTGACCTAACCCTATTACCTATCTTACGCTCCCTGAAGGGAAGTGTGCAGTGTGCAAGTCATTGAAGCAATCACCTGTACTCGGGGTTCAAGAGCTGTTGGTCGTGAAGCTCAATAGGAGACCTGTAGATGTCCTTGCCCCTCAAGGTGACTCTTATGCGAGTACGGTACTGCCACCTGAACATACCCTAACCACAAAACAGAGATTCAATATCATCAACAATAGCATTAGCAATTGCAGATCAAATGTGCAAAGCAGAAAGCAACTTGCAAGATAAAAAGCATTTACTTAACATTGACATCATATCAGAGTGGTCAAATCTAACTACTGACAATAATTTGTAACAACCAGGCATGTGCCATGTCTACCCTGAAGAAACATACATGTCTAGTAGTTACATTTTTCTTCTAAGTGTAGTATGAAAATAATTTAATATTATGATGATTAAAATGATCATGAAGCAAAAAAGAAGAGCTTTTATATTCTGGCCAATGTTCTGATGGTGTTTAGGCACCCTGAGGGGGAGGGGGTACAAAATAATGCTATGATATTTCACATATAGAATAATAAATTCAGACTAAAATGTTTGTTACATCTATGTAAAGAAGTAACTCTTACTTTAAGTAACTGATTCACAGCACGCCTTGGATTAGCTGAGTATTTTTCAGGCAGGCAGAGCTGCCCTTTGGAACGAGTAGGGTCAGAATTAAACCCTATAACAGGTTTGTTTCTGGTGTATATCCTTGAGGCTGCCAGGAGATAAGTGCCATCTCCTCCAGTGGTGATGATGGCATCAGCCCACCCAATAAGAGCATCACAGTAGTCCAGGCGGTTCACCACTTTAGTCTCGACGCCAGCATCATCAAAGGCCTGCACAACTGCTTGCTCCACTCTCTGTAAAATAAAAATATGATGTAGATATGCTAGTATGATCAATTTGGGTAAATTATGACATTTCATGGGGACTTTTAACATTAAATAGAACAGTTTAAAATACTTACATAAGAATATAGTGCTAGTTTTAGTTATCCCATTATCATAAAAACATCCCCTTTACTGTAAGACACTTATTGACTGAACTAAATAATATAAGATGAATTTCATTTCCTAAATGTTGGTCTCTTCTAAAATGTCCTCACAATACATGAATTAAGACTTTGAATTTCATGTTAACTTTCCCAAGTTCAGAATTCCAACACTTCAGTTACACCTGTAATGAGGCATCATTTTTCTCTTACACATGCTCTGATGGTCCATAGATGATGGACACTGGAATTGTGCAAACTGTGAAAAATTAAAAACAAGGATCTGGCAACAGGTTAAAGAACAATGCTCCGACCAGACGCCTATGTTAGTGGCTTACAATCGCTGTAGGTGCGCGCGCACTACATCACAAGAGCGCTGTGACCCAGAGGCATCAAACTTCTTCCTGACCGACGCAAGAATGCTGAACGCATCGCCCCTCTGCACAGCTAACCCGATTCTTTGCTCCAGCCAAAACGCTTCCCTGCGATCACCGGAAGCCTCCGAAATGCGACGTCC
>VOMN01041646.1:0-47239 GCA_014899125.1 Orchestia grillus
GGTGCATTGCGTCTAACCCTAATAATAATAATAATAATAATCATTAAGAGGTCATTACAGATGTAGATGATGTTTTTTCCATAATTGAGAGTATACATTCACTAAGCTTTCACGTAATCCCGTCCTTCCTAGCATTACTGTACGGTTGCTATTAAATGAATGACGGACCTGACTAAAATAGCGGAAGCAAAGGGCACCTGACGTGCGTAGGAAAGGCAGATCAATGGTGGCTTTTCGAAATACCGCAAAAGTTGAATCTAATTCACCGCTCAGAACATGTGATTTTCAGTTTAAGTCCTATACTTCTGTACAGCCGTTGTACAAAATTTTTTCTGAATGTGCGTACTACTCTCACGAGAAATTTGGCAAGGACGCATTCTCTACTCTTTCTTCTCCGGTAAACAACCTTTGGATGCGTTGAAGTTGAAATACGCTGTAATTCAGACTGCAATTCGTACATAACGTATTGCAAGATAAGAAACCTTAGTGTGTCTTTCTTCATACCTATGTTCAGCTTTTCAGTTAACTAAAATGTTATTAACTGATTAATTTCATTGTTGCCCGTGAACGCTAAAATACGTCCATTGTAAATTTCCAAAGTCGCATGCTGGAAAAAGAGGTACAAAATTTCGCACCTACCAGAAAGTGGCAAGCTAAACACTTAATCCCCGATGAACCTTTCTGAAAGAAAAAGATTTTTGAGATAGTAGCTGTTAAATGTATGAAAGGAAGAAATTTGAGAGTAAAATTCCCCATATGTTATTTATTTATACATTTACCTTGAAAATTGTTCAAAGTTTCCACCACCCACATCGATTCTCTTGTGTTATCACGTGTGCTAGTTCTTGGGTTACTATGAAAATGGTCTACCGCTGCTTCCTCAACATCTACACGCCTCTGACGAAACAACATCTTTTCGGTTTATTTCAAAACTCCCGTTGTCACGTAGTCTTTGGTGTAAATTTGAAAAGATTTTATTTCCAGGTATGAACGGTTTGGAAAAATCTCTCGGTACAACCTGGCTTCCCGTCTGGCGTTACCCTTAGCAGCACCTTTAAGCAAGGTGCATGGCTGCCATTTTTGCATTTCTCAAGTGGTTCATGTTGCCAGTACCGTGTCGCAATAGATGATGAACAGCAACAAATAGGTAAGCAAGAAGTTACCTTGCTGCGTGGTCTGGAACAATCTAGAACTTACCGGTCAAACCATTTTCATCAAATAGCTCAAAAATTTTATTTTTTCTCAATCTTTATACGGGGAACAGCGTTTAGTTTACCACTTTCTGGTAAGTGAGAAATTTTGTACCTCTTTTTCCTCAACACCCTGGACAACCCGTGGGGTACACGGAGATCATATAGTATACTAGGAAAATAGATTATGACAACAGAAACGAGTGAAATGGCGCCCAAGTAATCGCTCAAGCCACGTAGTTGTAATGTCATTCAAATTCGTTGAGGAGTTTTTACTGATAGAAAGTTGATGTCATCGAAGAAAATCTACGATAGCTGTAAGAGATATATTTTGGCTTCAAATCAAATTGCATTCATGATTCTCACTTCCAATGCACTTAAGCTGGAAATTCACAGTATTTTGGAATGCATTTAGAAGGGAATTTTAGGGCAATAGAGGGTTGACTTTCTGTACATCGCTTGTTCGGAGCGTCTTGCTAGGCCTTTGAAAGGCATTGAAGATTGAGATTGCTTGGATCCCATTTGTTTCTTGACGTAAATTACAACGGTTGCATTCAGAGTGTAAGATATACCTCGAATGAGAACAGGTTCCTTGAATTTAATTTTTCCTGTTATTAGATTACGCAGTGTTGCAAAATATACACCTCTCTTACGAGTATCATCAATTTTCTAAATATTTAGCCAATTTTAACCCACGAATTGTTGTTTAGTTTTTCAAAATGGTGTTCCGATAATCGGTAAAACTATTTTTCTGATAAATAATTACATAGTTTGCAAATGCTTATGTTAAGACAAGTGAAAAATGGTTCTGGTTCAAATTAATCACACCTACGTAGAGGGTATAATATACCTCATATACTAAGTAAGTGAAAGTTGTTGATAAAAATATGTACTAAATCAGATGCGACGTGAAGAAACTCCCCTTGACGTCACTCGCCCAGTTTCCGAGTATTTCCCGCACTGCTCTTCTTACCTTTAAGCGGTCGTTCTTTGGCAGCCCAAACCCTTGCTGATTTCTCTCCACTCTCTTCCTTAGGAGATGAAAAGTTCAGACTCCAGGTGATCACACAGGAAGTAATCCCGAGGTGTTGAATGAGAAACCCTGCGCGGAATGTTTCATGGCGCGACTAAAGACAATGACGCTGTTACGAAAGACATTATTTGAGAAACTTTTCAAGGTAGCTCTTCGATGAAAAGGGAGTCCTCATATACATCTATCAAATACATGATTTAAATTGTTTCAAAATGCTTCACGATATAGAGCTTGTTTCTCCACTTTTAGCGAGAGCCTGTTTCTGTATGCTGAAATAGGATCAATATCAAGCTAGCTTTTACTGTTCAGGCGTGACGTACTTATTTTTATTAAATACACCATAGAATACGAACTCTATCAATTCTCTCGAAGGGATGTGCTAATTGGAATAATCCTTCAATGCATCGTATGCCACTTAGTTTATCTTCATAGATCTTATGTAGGATTCCATGGTCTCAGTCTTGCAGAAATCCTTTAACTACCTATCTCTCTTCTTCGATGTCCCTTTGGTAATTGTGATATTCAGTGGTAAGCCAGGGTACTCACCCCAGAATTGGCAACACAATTGTTACGAGAGGCTGTTCTAAGATTAGTTTGATAGAATTTATTTCATCGTTTTTTGCTCCTCTTTCTCCATCGAGGAAAAAACCAACCTTCTGCGTCACCAATATCTTGTGCGATATCTTCGGCCAGTTTCAGATTACCTTCATTTTTCCCTCATCGTAGGGTGAGTCATATACGTCAGCCTTAATTATATACATTTCTACCCCTCGCCGTGTGTACAGTGGATTATCCTATCATTGGCACCATCATTGTATTAGCAATAGTTATAGTCAAAAAAGCAGTGACTCTAACTCCTAATGTAAAAACGCTGTGGCTATCTTGAACGTATGACCGTAATCTGTTCGTCTTTAAGGAGCGTGAATAATACGAGCTGTTGGGTGCTTTGTGTTTCGAACTTGGACAGGAAGGCATCTGGCAGACTCGTTGAATAGTTCTTTATATGTGTATGTGTTTCGCATATACGTGTTTATCAGAGTTGTCTCGTTGAAAAACATTTTCACTCGAATGAAAACGAATCACCTGTGAGCGCACGACGCTGCTCACAAGGGTACGGCTCTGTGTCTCCAAAGAACTCTTCTTTATTTTTTGCGGCTAAGAAAATCGAGCAGGCGAATGCTGGGGTGCAGTGAAAGATATGTATTACTCTTTCTTTATAATTTGACTACATTTGTCTTGTATATTTTTATTTTTACATCCTCAATACTTACTGTTATTTTCAATTGTTCTTTATTTTTCATTCTTGTTCTGTGTCTAACATTATTGTACATCAAGTTCTTTGATGTAGAGCCGTTTAAATGAGATGTACGAAATCTTTTTGATCCTTAAAAGACTATACGACGATACGACTTGA
The DNA here is from genome assembly GCA_014899125.1 of Orchestia grillus. Classification (NCBI taxonomy): domain Eukaryota; kingdom Metazoa; phylum Arthropoda; class Malacostraca; order Amphipoda; family Talitridae; genus Orchestia; species Orchestia grillus. The sequence goes on from VOMN01041646.1 coordinate 3,638, forward strand.
GAGCAGTTCCTCGCCTTAATAAAAAATTAGGGTCCAATCGCAGTTTTCAATTCACCCATTGAAGTTCGTGTGACCAATGGGACGACAAATGTTGGTCATGGCGTGCCTGTAACAGAATGCTTTCAGGCCCCGAACTCCATTTTGGCGCGAGATCAATACTCGAGCTCTGACAGACTGCACAGAAACGAGTACCACTTCCTAAACTACGGCATGAAGTCGATGCTGATCTCAAATTGCTGCTCAGAATTTTCACGGATCCATAGTACAATTCGCATTGGCGCTCATTACTTTAACAAAATTGCGAAAGTATCGCATATGGAATCCTATTTAGTTTGAACATCATGTACCTCGAACCTAATGTTCATTTAAGCCCTCTCTGAAAGGTATTTCAGGAAACAATTAGGTATTTTTAAAAGTTTTCAGTGCTTTTCAGAATACATTTTCGACGAAAAGGTTTCGTAAGCCAGCCATTTTCGAAACGTTTTTTTAAGGAAACCATTTTCGTGAGGTTTCCTTGAAAAACTGAAGAGAAGGCTAACACCAGCACAGGGTCCATGGTGCTTTAGTCCAAATTATGAGTACAACAGCCTCTCCTAGATAGAAAAATTTCTCAAGCCTGATACCAATGCTTTTGTCTGATAAGCTGTGCATCTAGAAATGTTAAGCCTTTGAGAAATGTAGAGCGATGTTATGCATTTCCGAACATGCGACGTTGCATAGCGGCGTGGGATGAAGGTAGGCTCTGTTTGCGTGTGTGGGGTGAGGAGTGATGTATCGCAAGTCCATCTCGGCCCCCCTGACAAACGAGCTCGTTCACTTACGGCGTGCCCGCGAGCGAGACCGAAGCTCAGCTAATTACCTGCCCTTCACGGTGCTCTCACAAGCAAAGGACGCCCCCTAAATTTGTGCAAGGTCGGATTTGGAAGCTTCGAATAAGCCGCATTTTGTTTTTCAGCCGATCGTGATGATCGTCCATTGCAAAATCTGGCATGGTTTTGAAGGCTACGCTAATGTCGGTGTGGCTTGTTATTCTCACTTTAGGTCGAGGCAGAACGCAAGCTGGGTTACATGGATTAGTATTTTAGCGGAATGCAGTAGGTGAGAAGCTTTAAAAAACTGGACCAAACCAATGAAAAAAAAATTCCTCCTTACTTGGTGTGATACTGTTCACTTCGGCAAGATATCAAATCCCTGCATTTTCCCTGTAGAAGAGTTTTTTATATTTTGCACTTATTTTTGGGGCTCTCAATATTGGGTGACAGTAGCTTGAATATCCCTCTGTATAGTTATGATGTTTTTATGCTTTTATAAAAGTTACCCAATCAATCACATTTTAATTTTCTGAAAAACTTATACCATACTTTCTATTTCTCTTTAGTACAAAACGTTACGATAAATTTATGTTGTACCCTATGTATTTCTCTCTTCCTTGGTAACTACTTGTCGAGTTAGAGCCTTTTCTGAGGTCCTTTTGTATCCTCAGTGAGACTCGTGAGCGTGTTCCTGCGTTCTCGTTTCATTTTTCCCATTTTCCCAGAAAATTTACTAGCTCGCTCAATTTAAAAGTTAAGATTTTATGGTCTTCAAATAATGCTGACTAGGCAAAGTTTCAGCCTTGAAGTTATTTTGTTGGTAAACGTTTAACTTTCATCGTATAGGTTACCTTTTTAAATATTTTTTTGCTGCTTGTCCCGTCAATATTGAGCAATTTTAAAATAAATTTTCGAGATGGCTTTCGAACGTTGTAATGCCAAAGCCAAAATGCTCTCGTCAGCTCATCAGTTTTCGTGTCATTGGGCATTCGAATGATGGAGACCTGAATGAAACTTGTAATGATCATATAGTTGGATTGCTTCATGTCTAAAGAGTCAAGCTATAACTCTCTGGGACCTAATGATCTTGAATTGATACTTTTCAGCTTCAAGATGAATTTTGTGAAGTGTCAACCCAGACCGTGCATAATGGTATCAGTCTAAGTTAATACAAATTTCAAGGGTTGAGAGGATTAAAATATATCTAGGTCAACAGTACCTATAGGTTTGGTACAATAATTTTACAGTGTAGGGGTGTAAAATAATGCGCAGAGGAATCTCCCGTTTGGTCTATTTTCTCAGAGGATTGTCCCTAAATTAATCAGAGTTTTCGTGGCATAGTTTTTATTTTGCATTTTATCTTGATTTTAAGCAGCATATTAAACCGTTAAAATTGTGTAACACTTGCCATACCTTTTGATAAAGTTAATAACGTAAAAATTTTGACGGACATTTCAATTTCAGTTGTTTCGGCTTGAATCGTGATTAATGTTTTGGAAGTGTTTGGCGAAAACTGAAGTACCCCTTTTCAAGTACGCCTATGAAATTTTAATTTATCGATGTCAAATACCTGTGAGATTTTTTATGACTATTTTTTCTGTAATAGACTAAGTATCATCCAACATTGTGTCTGAAATTTTGTGCATTATAGGCGAACAGGCGTAAGTTGTTGAATTGATGTAAGAGAAATCTTATTGGAATTTCGCGCTAGATGAAGGGACGGAGAGTCAAAATACTCGAGCCTGACTCGGCACGCCCCTTTAGTAAATAACGTGTCAACTAAAATTCTATTTTGTGAGTTTATCGTATTCAATTAAGACTTTCGGAAGCGGTCTTACGAAGCAAAACCTGTGTCGTGCAGGCCAGAGTCGCCACTTATGTTAGACTGGGCCGGTCACGAGCTACAGCAGGCATTGACCGCTGTTAAGGGGTGCTTGTCACCATAAGAGAAATCAGTGAATATTGTACAACAACGTAATTAGGAAAAACATACTAACATGTTGTGTAAGATGAAATCAAGGCTGAAATGGTTTAAAAATCATGTTTATCTACCCAAGGCACCATTACGAAATTTGTCGATGCATATTCCGACTCGAACTAGCGAGCGAAGTACGGAAAATTGTGTGTAGCATCATTCTAACGTGAGCACGTGCCATAAGGTCACTGCATTGGTGGGTGCTTGGGTACGGTTGGTAAACTTCTCGACTTCACTAACGAAGAAACTCAAGTCGCAACTGAACTGTATTTTTAGAATTGATTTTGGCGTAGCCAGACTGTCAAAAGTCTCAGGTGAAAACGTATTTGAGGCTACTCGTGAAGAAATTTCGTTATTTTCTATTAAGTAGTAATATGTAAGTGGCATTATTAGTTCCACGTAAAATGCAGTACCAGATATATTTGCGTACCGACATGTATTCCAATTCAGTCATTCAATAATTGACATATTTTCTCAACTCAAGTGAAATACTTTGTAATTGTTGAACTGCGTTGGCAATCTGTGTTAAATTTGTGGTGCAGACGCTGTTGACAAGATTTGTATTGATAGTCTCCTCTGCAAAGCGTGTCCCCTCTGCAAAGCGTGTCCCCTCTGCAAAGCGTGTCGTTTCATAACTAACTTTGTTCTTTTCGTAGTAGTTCACGATATGAAAGAAACATGAAGTTACGTACATACTTAGCTGGAATGAATTCGTTGCAGGAACGAGGTGAGCATCACTTCAGCGCCTTATTGATGTCACCTTGGATGTTAATGTTTGTCTCGTTAATTCTATTTTGTGCTGAGCATATTTACTCTCATAGAAAGTGCTCAAGAGCGTGAACACATTTTTTCGAAGCTATGATGTTGTGTATTTAGCTGAATAAATAGATTTTTAAGTATAGTAGGAAACTATAGGCATTCAATGCAGGGCACCGAAAACATAATGTTGGTTTCTTTATTTTTTTAAATCGCATGTGAGATGGAAACAGCCGGTCAAACAATAATTTTCTATTGGAAATTGATGTAAAGCACTCGTTAGCATAGGAGAATTTTCCTATGAACGTATCTTGTTGTGCACGCATCAATAAACACTAATGGTTCAAATGGCACTTTCAACCCCGGCCATCAAACTATTGCAATGGCCCAGACCCGAAAAATGTGGCGAATTCTAACGCAAATTCCTGGCGGGAGAACACTGACCAATTTTTCCCGTCGCATTGGCTGCATTGCGCAGACCATCAAGCGAACAATTATTAAAACTTAATTGACGGCATACTCACACAATTGAATCAATTTTCATGCTTTTGGTGCCTCTGAAAAATTTGCATGGCAGCAAAAGCTTCTACCTAGTATGCTTTAACAGAACAGTTTATCATCCTGGCTAAAATGAAAATTTTTTCTACCCCGTTTTTAGCCTGATAATTTTATCCAATTTACAGACTAGCCTAAGATTTTTTGCTGAGAGACTTGGCGGTGTTTTTGGGAAGCACACAAGTCCACCTGGGTAATGTTATTAAAGAATTTGTTCAAATACTAACTCATTAACGATGTTGGTAGGTCAGTCGCAACAGCTGCTGCACGCACAAGCGATTTATTGCTCGCCTCATTTCGTTGTTTGCTGTGTACGCTTACTGTGAGTAAAGTGCAGCGACGATAAGAGTGATTTGAATGATTAAATTGAAAGCAATTGAGCTCATATTTGTTCATTTTGCGCTATTTGTTCAACGTGTCAGTCACAGATGTGTGCATACTCATCATGTGGTTTTACAGCCTCAGTTAACTGTCACTGCCGCACGCAGAAAGTTAGTTTTCAAGAATCGTATCACTACTTCGTCCCACTCCATGGACAGAGAAGAATAAACGAATTCGTTAAATATTGTTTTACATGGGCGTCACTCAAATTTGGAACGTTCAATGGATCGTGAGCATTTCTTAGGACGCATTAAGGCTGGAGAATTACGGTCGCCTGCGGCGGGGAGAATTAATTTCCTCCTTAACGCCGCACTCTACATTTTTGAGCTCCTAATGCCTTGTTTTTCGCTTCAAATGGACGCCGCACACTGCAAGACCCTTAAAGTGGCCGCCGGGATTCTCCCCCTTCCCGTGTGCAGCACCCATGAATTCTCCCTGTTCTGTCGAGCAAGAATTTCGAGCGGTGTTGTACTGCGAGGGAATTTTGTTTTGGGCTACACTGCGTGTGAAGAACTGCTTGGGAATCCTTGTTTCAGACGCTTCTTTTCTTTTCTTAATTTTCCGCTTTGCTTTCCCACTTTGTTGGGGAAAATTTCATTTTCATCATCTTCACTTCTCGTGAATTTGCCCAGTACACTAAACGTGCCGTAAATTTTTCCGAAAACAACTTTCAAAATTGCCACATACCATTCGCTGTCGGTTCTTATCATGCCTTTTCATGCTTGTGAATTGACTTGAGTGTCCATGCCCGTGAATTCCCGAGCTTCCCTAATTACTGCTGGCAATGAGTTGCCTTGTTTAACCGCTTGTAAATTGCCGCGCTCATGCGCAGCTGCTGATGACGTACCGTCACAAAAACGAGGGCACGGTTTGTGCCCGAGGGGCGCGCGTCTGCCGTGGAAATGCCGAAAATGACTTGAGGATGAAAAGGACAAACTTATGCACGCTTTCTATTCGAAATAAATGGTTGGCCAAATCAAGTGCTGCTTTGTGCTTAATTCTGCTTTAGGGTTTGCGAAAATATCTTAACTAAGCTACTGCTCCTCATTTTTATTCATTGAATTTACTAATACCATTCACTATGTTTAAATGTTGTATTACCATGAAGTGCTATTTAGAAAATTATGTACTAGCAATTATAATTCTCTGATTATTGGATTATTGATGTAGACTCGTTCGCAACGTGTAAATTTTGAATAGCAGAACAATTCAGGTCTCGCGGGCCTGAATTTCTATTCATTTCAAGTCTATTTGCTCCTCAGAGGACGTAGGATGGGTGGTAAAGCTAGGTTAGTTCGGTTTGTGTATCGTATGCTATGGGAACTGGCGTCCCCAGGAAGACACCATTCGGATATCTCAGCTACAGAACAGCCCGCGCGACTATGGTCTTTCGCGCCCACTTTGCTTTTTTCCATTTTGACCCCTTCTTGGCTAGGTATTCTTTGTCTTTCTCTTTGCTGTTACAATGTGCAGGGGACTATGTGTGGGAACACACCTTATGCACAGATCTCCATTCTCTAAGCCCCATACTATGTCAATTATCCCTGCTCTTTCTGTGCGAGATAGTCCTAGTCACTGAAGCTCTGGAATCTATACTACTACTATTACTTCTATTACAACTTAAATCTATTAGAATTTTCTCTTTTAATATATAATACGTGAGCGAACGTTACCTCGGTACATATAATTGCAAGGAATAAAAATGATAAACAAGAATTTTGTGCCAAAGTAAACTTCAAAAAAATTGTTCTTTTTCAAATTTATATCAACCCGTTTAGTACTTGATGAATAGCATTTATATTCAACACCATTTCATTTCATTAGCATGTCATTAGCAGTATCGTTTTAAGCTGATCTGTCACCGTCATTGTAATATACCCTCTTACTGTAATTATTCACAACACTTGAAGTAGGTTCTGGTGTACTCGTCCATTTTGAGTGTCACGTTAACACTGATGGAAACACCATGGTGAGGATTACCTGTGAGAGTCATTGAATCACACTCGCACTTGGGCCTGCTGTCAGTTTCCTTGGGAGCACAGGCTTGCAGTCGTGAAGTGTGGCGGACTCTTACAGGCTCTCCCGGCAGCGGAATGTAGGTACTATTGTTGTTGCATGATAGACTTTTTTTTATCTGCCAGCGTTGCAATTTATTAATAGACGTTACAGGTTCTACCTAAACACTGATGCTCGTCAGTAAGACAACATTTTATCTTGTAAAAGTCTCCTGACCAATCACCGTCCATGAGGCATCGATCTTCAATCAAACTGGTGAGCTGGAAGACTTTAATTCAGTTCATAATTAACTCACGGACTTGTAACATAACTACAATTTCTACGCCGTACGATACATCAGCGGAAGAGAGCGCGCGTGGCCGCGTCTTATAGCTTGTTTTGGGTGATGATGAATAGCTGGTCCTCACCCCACTTTAGGTGTCGCATTGTCATGTCATCCCTGAGTGGAAATGCCTTTTTAGCTATTGATTCTAAAATTTTGTGGCAGCTTTTGAGCTACAGTTAGGCCTCTGAGCCCCCTCAGGGGGCATGGGATAGGTCATAGGCAATACATAGAGTTAGGTTAGTTAGGTTGGTCCATCATGACACTACCACTAGGTGTCTGAGCCCACCTTACGTAGTAGGACAAGGAACTGAGGTCCCAATAACAATTAGGGATGTATTCCATTAAGGTTTGTGAGACCACATTACGCCTTGAGGTTCCAGAGTTTCCTCCTGATGCAGCCATGAAAATGCTTTTGAATGGAAATACGTCCTGCAACGTTTTGTAGTGTGATGTTAATAAAATGAAACAATGATGATGTGCAAGATTACTCAGGAGGAAGTTCTTTACACTTTTTTCAGTTTGCCTGTGTTTGACCCATTTCAATTTGCCACCTCTTTCTAAAAATATGTACTCTGAAGAGCGGATTTGAGCGTTTTCAAATTTGGGAAAGTTTCTTCAAAATTCTCATGCACATGTGAACTCTTGAGTTATCCTCAGATCCGAGATTGACTGTCACGTGTAATTTGTCCGAGATCGATTTTTCTCAACGTAATGCTTACTATCTTTCCTAAGATATATAGAAAATAATTCACGAAATCAATTCGAAATTTGAATGTAGGAGTCCATAGTAGTATACGCTGGACATGGTTCATACAAACCAAAAAATACATCATAACGTCGTGGGAGAACTAAATAAATTTTATGGTGGTAGAATTTGTTCATCTTAAGCTTGCTGTAACAATTATGAACGAGCTTTGCGTTAGCTGTTTTTAGAGTTACCCTTCGCTCAATTAAAATAAAATTATGGCTTTCGTCACACGCGGTTATTCGTGGTACGGCTTCAGCCTCAAGTTTTAAGAATTTGTCACACCCATGGACAGCGCACAAAAATTGAATTTTATTCATCTAGTGTATAGTAAATTTCAGCCAGGAAAAAGGTTACACACTAGTTTCTCAAATCCTCACGTGTGCAGTAGGCACTAAAAGGCGTAGAATGGTTTTCTACGTTGAACTCCGGCATATGCACCGTATCATTCAGGAGCCACATGCGGCGTCTTCACTTTTTCCACCCACTCATGTTGGTCTCTTAAGTTTTTTAGGTACCCACTCTCCGGTGTCAAGCTGTTCTTGAGTTTATTGAATTTGATCGAAATAAATATTTGAAAATCATCGATGAACCAAGTCTTCAAAAAAATACGCTTCCTCACTGAGTAAGTGAATGCGTATCAAGGTGCGGGTGACCAAGCGAGGTGGTTGGTGACGCAGTTGTGGAGAGCAGCGTGCGAACACGTGTCTCACAGATGTCCCTCCAGCATATCTGCTGTAATGGAGTGCACCTGTGAACACCTGTGCGGGTGTGGGGCGGTCTTGGCCCTGCTCCCTCCGCTCACAAGGAACGTAGATATTCGTTTCAAATTTCTGGCGCTGCAGTGAGAATAATTATTCTTCAGGTTACGCTATTAACAGCTGTCATTTAACGCTCTCAGGTAGTATCTCCCTCATAGTGCACCCATCGCACGATTCACACTCTGCAGAGCCACAAAAAGGGCTAGATAAATTTACCCAGAGCATTAGGCCCCGGCAATTTGCCATCCGTTCACCTGCTTAAAGGTGAGTCATAAAACTTGCGAAGTTTGTTCACTGCCACGCTGGATAAACTTCCAACAGGTTTTTTTTTTTTAAATCAGGTTAACAAATTTACAGACCCGTGTTGACTATTTAGAAGGGGCTATCTCATTAGACACCTCATTCTCGGTACAGAATGAGATCGTTAGAGCTGACGGTGCGGTTGAAGTGATCGCATGCACTGTGGGAAATTAATTGCCACCTTCACGTGACAGTTATTAATTACCTTACCTTATCAGCCGCAGCTGTTCCTTGACATGTTCAGACACCAAAATTTCGACTGATATGCGTTTTCGGATCCACACTATTGCTGATATGCTACTAATTTCGCCTGACATAAAGTCATGAAGATCTAATGTTGTTCACGTTAACGCGTTAGACTTATTTTTTATTCAGATTTCTGCGAGTTGGAGCTAATCACTGAACGGAATAATTTCCCAAGTGAAAGGTATTTTTTTGTTATAAAACACTTGAATATTGCCATGTATTCTGACCGTCTGTAACTACCCAGTCAGCGAACACTTTGAAATTGAGATCAATATTCTGTAGAATATATATTATCAATTTTATGTTACTGGATTCGCTGGCGTATTTCAGCTTCTTGTATAATTCTTAGAAAACCATTACCATTTTTTAAAATAAATACCTGCCTTTTCAGCTCTACGTTGTCCTACTCAGCACGTTAAATTCTCTTGTTGAAGTGTAGTACATATCATAACATCATTAACTATTATTTGAAAGGTTGAATGAAATAGAAGTCATTTAGGTACTCTGATCTATTTTTAAATTTTCAGAGCTGTTCAGCTAGCGGAACCATTTTGGTTAGAGAAATGACAGTATCGTTAAGTTTCTAATGTCCATACAAAAAAATGACAATCTACTCGTGAAAAATAAATGCATTAACTGTACAGAGTTTCGCCCTGCAGCTGCACAGCGGCACACTTGCCCCGAGTTTTTCACTGAACTTTTCTCTCTTTCTGATTGCATTGATGGACGGTCATTGATGTTTTTTTCGTGAGTATCCAAGAATTTTGACGTTATTTATAGGGGTTTCTCTTCTTTACGCAATTCTGTTTTTTGGGGCATTTTTGGTAACCTACGAGCGCCGTCCGTCGACAATGCGCCCAACTCGTGAGTGAAGAGTTCGATCCCAACCCCCTGCGGAACGAACCTTTATTAATTTCAATACGTTTAACCGTTGGATTTTCAATGCCTTACAACTACTGGCGTGATGAGAAAAGTGTGGTTTAAGCTTACTTTTCCAAGGGAAGTAGTCCCTGGTGTCCAACCATGAATGCAAGGTAGCTGACGAGTTTTGATTTTAACACAATCGTGTAAATGACCTTTTCTTTGAACATTTTCGAATTTAGAATAGCATTTAACTCACTCAAAGATGGCCTATTCAATTCTGGCGAGCAATGAAAATGAGAATTCGCACCTCTCAAAACGCCTGCTTGTACAAGGGGACTCGAAATTAGAGAAACCAACTTATTGATAGCTTTATGGAATACAACGAGCAGGTTTTGAAATTTGAGAATTGAATTACATGAGTAAATAATAAGGAATAAAATGATACCTCATTTATTCAACATGACAATGTTTGTTACGAATTACAGTTTCAAGGTTAGGGAAATATTCATTACAAGCCCCACGGAATGTTTCTTGGGGAATTACATACATTCAATTACTTGTTTAATTTTACTTTCAGGGAAGTGAGAAGAATGTGAGGGGAAGGTGAGTCTTTCGTCTCCAAAATTAGTCACGTATAAAAATCAAAATCCTGTGGGAACTGTAGAATGTTTCTCAAGGCTTGAGTCAATTTGGAGCTATGTGATGGTGCTCAATCCTGTTGGAGGCTCAATGGTAAGCCCTGAAAATATTCATCAGCCCAAAAGAAGGACGCCGGTTTTTAAAATATCAGATACGTGCCACTCTCGCTTCGTTTCGATCCCCGAGGGCGCAAAAAGACAACGGAAATCATCTTGTGGCTGTGGCAGCATTCCAAAATATAAGACTGAAGATTTCGACGTCGAGTCGCAACGCTATTTTTAACAGTGCTCGAGAACGTCCTAACTCGATCGCTCTGTTCGCTTACGACTTGATCAGTGTCAATTTTTTCCTTATCTGTGAACACCACAATTGGTAGCGCTCCTTGAGTTGTCTGATCTAGGGCATGACGACTTCTTTCAGTGTTAGCTCTCTCATGATGCTGAGTGAAATCTTGAAGATGGAGCGTGTTGAGAGGTACCTTTCCCAGATTCTCTTTTAGCACTCGATACTTCAAAGATCAATTTTTTTATTTCTCCCTCGTGTTGTTGACTAGCTGAGGGCTCCGCACGGATCGACTGCGCGATTGCACCAGTCTTCTAAAACTTTTTGAAGATTTTGTGTTTAGATTATTGATTTCTACAAAGCTTTTCTTCAATAGATTCGATGCTCTCACTGTTGCTGTGCAGCTTAACAACAAAATTTCAATCAGTAGCCATGGTCTAAATTATAAATTTGAGCATGTAAATCCTGAGATGAAAAAAGGAGGTTATTGCCTTCGAAATTATGAAAACGTTCATGTATAAGCCCCGATTGGATAGGCTTTATGGGATTCTGTGAAGCAGGTTGCCTTTATTATGAGTCACCCTTTTCATTTGAAAGAAAACGCCGAGAAGTATTTATGTCCCAAGTTTGCAGTTTACAGGTTATGCTGGCAGCGATCCCAAGTCCTGTCCAGGTCGGCATGGCAGCTCTGAACCTCTAGAACATATTGCTTTTTCATGTTTTGTGTTTATATGTATATGCAGTATATAGAGCACTCTATACGAATGGTAAACGTTTCTTAGAAGTCAACCCAGATATCTCGTAAGATTTGAGGTTTCGTGAGTTGGTGTTGCAGGACACTAATTCGTGAATTTTTCTATACGGCCTCGAAAAAGTTTTTCGCGAATTAAGGACTCATGAATCACGGTGCTGTGCCGTGCTTATTCTTTTGAAAACGTATGGCAGAATCGCGCGACGAAATGGAGAAAGGAAATAACATACAACACCTTCCTTCCCTTGGTAGGGGCCCACGACGAACGGCGGGGTCATTAATGTAACTGCTGAGGAAGCTCTGCTGCCCGCCATGCGTTTAGGCCATTTCCGAGTCTGACCCTTGGATCACCGGAGAAAAAAAGAGTCCTGAAATTCTTGGCAACCAATAATTCGAATAACTGTCGCAGCAACCTTAAGCGTAGACTAAAGGTAAATGACCCCTGTTCTACGTAGATATGGAATATTAAGGTATTTATTAGTCATTTCTTCCTTCAGCTCGTTTGTTTCCTCGAAGTATGTCTGTTGAGTACTTTAGTATATGTGTATATGGATATTAACGGATTATTAATTTATCTCCTTGATCCGTAAGAAAAATACCAACGTACACTCTATGTTTTTCGTAGAGCTTTTGAATAAAGTAATTCTTTACTTCCGTTCTATGACGTTTGAGGTGCCCTATTGTTTGGTAAGATATCATTGAAGTGCGACGCTGCTTCCATACAATGCACCTAGCCACCTAAGTTGCAAGAGGCTGTTAAAGACGTAGCTGTGTAGCGGAATAGCCTTATTTGGCCTTGCTGTCGTGTGGGAAGAGTATAATCCGTGTTTTGATTGCCAACGCTGTAGCATAATTGTTTTTAAGCGGACATCAATTTTATCTTGAGTTTCGTTTCTTCATTATTGATAAAACAGCTATCAAGTAGTTATGATTGTGTATAATACCACAACTACTATGGCGTTGAACTACATAACATGGTCTACGTAATTTTGAGTCAAGAGTTTCTCGAGTTTGTTATCGTTAAAGACAGTTAACAAATTTTCTAAAATCTGGAAGTTATTGCCAAGCAACCAAGCACAGGCAATCCTCAATATATTACGTGTCTATTTTAAGCCTCATTTGATTTGTATTCACACTTTTTATCTCCAAGTATTTGAATATAAGCTCCTGGCGCTTTAGCTCATATTCTGAATACCTGAAACTAAAACTTAAATCTAGTCCTGGTACCAACTTAGCTGCCTCATCTTGCCATAATGGATATTGAGTTCCACTTACTTACTCTATCACAACGGTTCGAGAATTTACCCTCAATACGGTTAGAACAATTTAATTCAAGAACGGTCATGGAAATGGGGCATCAATTCTATTAATCAGGCCGTAAACTTTACGTGGCGAGGCGTCTTCTGAAGAATGGTTACCAATTTTTTTTTATGAACTCGTAAGGATTATGGTGTCAGGCTGTGCATATTTACCTAATTTCTTGGGATGTTAGGACGGAGAAGCGGCGTTCAAACTGTCCTATGGCTTCAGATCCTGTGACGGATTTTGGAGAAAAGCCTAACAGAATCAATCACGTTTTTTATCCGACTTGTGGGTGTTGCACAGTTTCAGCAGATGCGACATCTGCCACAGTCGTCTGATAGGAACGGACATTTCGGCTAAAAATTCGTTCTTTATAACGTGCTCCTTGCAACGCGTGTCTCTAGTGCACAAAAGTAATCAGTGCGAAGCATTAGGCTCTAGCTAACATCTGATGACCGCGACCAGTTCACGGCGCACTAATCACGCGCTGGCGCCTGCTGCACAACTGTCCTCAGTGACAGGAAAGCAGATTAGCTGGTCCACGTCCTGTGAACCAGGCTTCTGCGGCACCGCCGTTCTTTCTTGTCCTCAAAATAGCCTACAGTGGAAAATTATGTGCTCAGCTCAATTTTTTTTCATTTTCTTGACGTTAGCCTACGGCATCAGGCTCGCCAATATTTTATGTATAAAAATAGCTGATTGTATCAAAGACTTCGGTCGCTATGGGCTCAGAATTTGTGTCTTTTGTTTTCCTTTACTTATTTGACTGGTTGGAATTAAGTTTGAAACTTGTTTGTAGTGTTAAAGAGTTAGTGGTTCCGTTGGAAGTACATGCAAAATACATTTTTAACGCCTTCAAACTTCATTGCTGACTTGAATAACTCTTCAAATGTTCAGCAGACCATAAGTGACATTTTCACAGCTTTATCGCTTGTGCATCGTAATTGTATCGATACGAATTTCATCACATTTCCGTGAACGTGTATCGGTAGTTTCGTGTGATATGCGATTCAATAATGTTAGAGCTTAAAATCCCCAGCGTTGGCTCTTGTTTCACCGAGAAACTCTAGAAACCTCATTTGATGTAAACACTGCCCTCTGGAGAGAAAAACTCGGTTGGCGATGTCCCTTGTGTACATTTTGAACCATCGTTTTTAGTATGAGACAATTCATTCTTTAGAATGGAGGCAGACTTCCCGTCCTGGAAGGTTTTCCTCTAATTAGCTTTTGCTTTATGGAAGTGGTGTACGACAGCAAGGCAGGAATTTTTGTGAGCGAGCTCTCTGAAGACAGAAGTTTTGCGCCGGATGTTAGGGTCTGCTTTGTCGACTAGGATATTTCCTTTAACGTGTTCTGTAAGGATGTGAGCGAAGTCCAATGACTTTGTAACGATCGAATCCTATTCCTGTTTGCTAATAAAACTTATCAATATAATCAAAGACGACTATGACAGTCTTCGAGTGTGGTATAATAGCAATAATTATTTAAACGTATTTGTGACAGCCCTATGTAATGGCACTATCGCTCTTAGTTCTTTATTGTTCCAACTGATTTATTATTTGCATAATTGCCATAATTGTCTTGAAAATGGAACTAAATGAGGATGAGGAAGAGTCAGGACTAAGCTTCTCATTTGATCAAGTATTTTGCAGTGACACAGAATGGTTCATTACGTATTCCACATCATCAGTGGAATCGCGTATGTGCACTGTTCACTCCAAATGCCTTCTTATATAAATTTATAACAGGTGCTCTATTTTCCAATCATTTCAAAATATTACTTTAAACAAATGCAATTCGTTATGTATTTTCTCACTATATGAGCAGGTTTCAGTAGCATGGAACAAATTGCTAATATTGATGAAAGTTTTCATTTGGTCTCACGTGTTCAGGTGCAAATCTCTAATATTCGTAAGAAAAATATTGTGGCATGTTTTCGATGAAAATTGGCAAGTAGGAAATTTCGCATCTTGAAACTTTCTAGGCATTCTACAGGGGGCACATGTGTTGATTTTAACTTTGGAATTTACGAAGTTACTATAGTCGCGCACTTCAAGGGAGCATGTGTCGTAACGAATGGTTTACGGAGATAGTAAAGTTGTAGGAAATTCCTGCTCTGCACTAAAGTTGTAGGAGATTCATGATGTTCACTGCAAACTTTCCCCGGCAGTAGTCGTGCAGACCCCGAAGTCCACTCCGCGTCTCTTCACTTAAAGTGGGGAGTTTTTCGGGGGACGCTTTTGAAGTTGCCGAGCCTAAAAAAATCCTCATTGGATCCGAATCAAGTTAGACGTGTTCTCACCGGCGTCCGTGCAGTTTTAAACTCATTGGAAATGTTCGCTCTCGGATTTCTTCGCGTGTCGAATAACTGGCACTGTTTCTGCTCCCTTTAATGCCGTATGTCTCCGGGGGAGGCGACATTTCTTCTTCAACTCATGGACATTTACGTTGCATTGCTACCTTGAAGGACGAAGCATTATGCAGTGTTTGGGCTTTACGTTCATCCTCAATACCGTGGGTGAGCTTACACCTATGATAACTCAATTAACGAAATCTTCATTTTTTCACATCCTAATAAAATATAAATCTCCTCGACTGAGCGTCATACAAATTCAATACGACGGAAATGAATTGTAGCACAGTGCATTTTATTGATCTTTACGACGAGAAGGTTATGGGAAAGTGAAGGGCTCGTATTTTTTGCTTGGCGTGGTTTATGTCCATCAAAACCATCGTAGGGACACCGAGCGTGAAAAACAAGAATTGATGTTGAAATGTGAGACGGACAGTCGTTTCCTCGAGTCTGATTAATGGGCAAACTCTGAGCAGGGAATAAAACGATCCAGGATGCAAGAAAAATCGGTTCCGTTTGAACAAAAAACTAGAATTTACGTGATCTCCAAATCCCAAGGTTTATTCTATACGTCAGAGTCGAGACAAATAAAAGTGCTGGATGTCAGTCTCGGAAAAACTCAGGGTGATAGCATATGACGTGCTTTAATTGTCGGTCCATGTTATCGTAATGTGGTACTGTATTTGATCGAGTTCTGCACTACTTTCCAAATTGGCTTGATGAGTTTTGTGAGGGTCGAGCTTAGTAACTAATAGGACTAGCATGCAAGCTCATTATGTTTAGTGCAGTTGGACTTTAATATCTTGACAGTAATTCATATGGGCTCATCAGGTTTTGTTATGCCGGATCTTAGTAGCTTACAGGAATGTCAAGTTGGCTCATTTAGTCTTTTTATAGTTGGACCTTAATATCTCGACAGTTATCCATGCCGGATCATTTGGTTTTGTGAAGTTGGGCCTTAGTAGCTAATGGGAACTGTTAGCAAAAGACTCTCGTGCTATTTCTATGTCTGCATAGGTCTGTTCTCAGCCGAGAAGTTTCGAGGGACGAGGCAATGAAGACGACGCCGCCGTATCTTGGGGAGCTTGATCGATGCTTCCTAAAGGCGTCCCTGGAAAACCGTCTCCCCTTTCCCCCAGGCCCAGCAGCACAGATCGTGAAATTTCTTTGTGGGCTTAGGTTCCTAATGATTTGTTCTCTTTCTTCGTTCATACGTAGCTGGCGGACGCTTTGAACGAGCAGCAGAGTGATAGTGTGTGCCTTCCGTCTAATTTCACGTGTTCGGTGGGTGAAGTTTCCACGCTGGTGTTGCTTTGTGCGCTGGTTGTGACATCGGTCCGTGGCAGACCCGAAATGCGCTCATGTGATCAGGTATCATAGCAGAGGGACATACACCAAAATATTAGTGTTGATCATTTTCAAGACATTTATGTCAAGTACTAACATCGACGAAAATTTTCACTAACAATTTCATGTACTGTACTTGTTACCTGAATCGAGTTGTGTATTAGCATCCCTATGAGCCTGTGACAAAATGATATTAGTGTGACGACATGAGGCTTGTCAGACTCCTCGTGGGAACAGCCTTCCCTCCTGTGGCGCTGTTTGGCATGAACACATTAACGGATATATTATTAGTTACTAAATGATAAACAATCAGTCAATTAACTTACGGATCAACATAACCCGTCAGCGCCACAGCTCTCGCAAAGAGACGAAATCATTTGACGAAATCAACAACGACGGTGAAATCTTAACGCATGATTTACGGTCCCTTTATATGCACTGCGGCTGGTTGGACTCGGATGCACTTGTGTTGCGGCCTTGAACCGTAACCTGAAGCGGACAATCGCTGATCCTTGACTGGCCTCCATTCCCATTCCCACGAGGAGGGCCAGAGCTGCCGGTCGGGCCCCTCGACTTGGTACTTCCGCAACTTTTCTAACGCTCGTCTGAACATTTTTCTTTGTTCGCCTGAGAACGAAATCTTTCTTTGATTTTCAAGGTTAAAAAACGAACGACTACGATTTAATTATGCTATATTTTTGATACTGCAAGCCAAGCTTGATTGTTTAATGTAACGTTCGGTAATTTTTCAGTGTATTATAAGACTGTGTACTTGTGGATATTTGCGTACGCGGTAAGAGTTCGCCATATCAGATTGCTGCAGATGATGTGAAGTTCAGATAAAACTCTTCCTTTCCACGTTCCTTGCAGCAAGTTTTCTCCCTGATTCCGAGGCTCTGCCTCTGAGAATAAAGGAACGTGAGTCAGCGTTTCTGAAACTCTAGTAACTCAGCTCATTAAGCTGTCGTTAGTGGTTTACGTGAGCTTTATCAAGCGAAGACAAATCCGCCGCTCCGGAGCTTTGAGGGCAGATGCATTTTCTCGCCGTCTCTGAAGAACGCGCTCCATTGTGAAGGAAAACCTTCAGCGGTATTGGCCTTCTGAGCGACGAGCCGATCGAGGGGGCAGATTGTCGAGTGTAGCGTATACTTGGTCGCCGTATACACCTCTGCTGGATGCATTTCCTGATGCCATGTGCATGCATCGGGCGTCTCATAACTAGCAGCGGGTTTTGAAATCATATTGAAGATTATTAAAAACGGAAGAGCTTCGTTCCTTTCATCTCCATCGCAATCAAGATTTGAATTGGAGCTAAAGGTTATCGTACCGTGAAATGTAAGAACGTTCGTTTGATGCTGTGGTTTTGGTATGGGCTATGAAAACAATCGAATATAATGCTCGTAGGTTTTTTCTGTAAGTATGCAGATATTTTCTTTGTGAGGGCTCATAGTTTTTAGTTGCTCAATGCGAGACAGTTGCTCAATTATGGTCGAGCATCCCCACGTATACGAGTAGAGCAAATTGTATCTCAGGTTGACACGAGTGTCCTATTCGGCTAGCTGTTGTCCTCACTAAGTGTTTTGCATTTGCTCTTTGCGTTCACAGATGTGAACATGCTATGGTACTTCGCTATTTAAATTAACACACATTGAACATCAGAGGCCCTTCGTAGTGTTTCTTGGCTTGGATGATAAAATTTGGCTTTGTTTCCTGTCAGGCAACGCTACCAATTCTATTTTCTGTTAACGTAATTTCACACGTACCAATAATTCTTCACCTCGTTACTCTGCCAGACCTGTCTATATTTTTGAATACCCGGTGCTCTCGCCTGACATATCACCTTTCTCCGTAGCACAGCATAGCGATTCATTCCGGCGCAACCAGAGGAGCTTATATCGGATTAGAGCGCCGGCTCCAGTCTGGCCAGTATCACAGATGTTCTGGAAGTTTATGAGGCTATCATTGGTCATGTTCAGAAGCTCAATTGTGGGATAGAAAGTAAGTAGGTAGGAGCTAAAGCAAAGACGGAGAACTTTTTCGTGCTCTTTTCTAGCGTGCATTGTAGTTGAACCTCACTTCTACGGACACTACATATTTACGAACGTCGGAAGCAACGGACAAAATCTGCTAGCCTGAATGCATGTCCCATTGGTCAGAATGTCCGGCACGAAAGTGCGGAATATTCACGTCAACAGATAATATCTTCCCCCACTTAGAGCGTTGATGAGAGGTTCAACTGTGCTGGCTATACTCGTCCAACTGGGGCTGTACTGCGCCCCCCAGGGACTGTTGAATGCCTGAGAATGTCTTTTATTTCAATAGTCACCAACCTTAAGCCGAATGATAGTATTTTTAACGTAGGTCTTCTTTGTGGAGAATGTGCAGACTCATCAACCGAGGTGGAAAAGGTCACACAAAATTGCGCTGGGGCGGTTTTCTGTTACTTCTTTATTTCGACGAGAAACTCGCCACTGCAGCGATAATGCTTGCTTGTCTTTAAATCAGGGCCCCATTCATAGAGTTTATGCACGTCCTGTAACGATGGATCTGCACAAAGTTTTTCCATTGGTTTTCGATTAAGCATCACATCTCGAGAACGCCTTCGCTTGTGCTGCTCACGTGAGAATCCTTGGGATGTATTCTTATTTTTCATTATCGATTTCATTAAACATATACGAAGACTTATCTTACTTAGCAATTATGTTTTAGTCGTGTCGGATATTGTTTCTGGAGAATGCAAAATACTTTCTCACCTTAAAAATGTAGTATCGTAGCTTACTGTTCTAGTTTTGGGATGCAATTCGGAATGAATTAGCATTTAATTTGTGTTACAGTGAAATCTATAGTTTGCTTGCGTGTGGACCGTTATGTGAGAAGAGACGAGAAAATACACTTGGAATGTACCCTTTTGGTTCTTAGTGCATTTGCACTAAGAAATTTGCATTTGCTCGTGTTTGTTTGTAAATTTCTGGGGTATTTTACTCACAACCATTACGCTGATATGTTTTATTTCGATGTTTTTTTTCAGATGGAAGTTATTTTTATTTTCGGTGTCATGTATCTTTTAAGTTAACCACGTGCAAGTTGTAAGTGTATTTTTCATTCATTACGAACGATGATCAGCAGTGTGTTTCTAAACTTCATCTAATTCATGAAACTACTGAGTACCTCAGTTTGCGCCCTCTAAAGTGTACCTAATTTACTGTCTGCTGGGAGCGCACTTCTGCGCTATAGGGAGTGCCACGAAGAGATTTCATGGGAGTGATATCGCATGAAGTTCTCCCGATCTGAGAATTTTCTCACCGAGCATGTCCAGAGCCTCACGCGTCGCACATTCGGCGGACGTCGACGACAAGGAAACAGAAGACGACTCATCCGACGCAGAAAAAAAGTCCGGCAAAATATTTTCCGCTAAAGAATCAAGCAAACAGCGTCCCGCTCCGATGTCGCAGACAAAAGAGG
Source organism: Orchestia grillus (assembly GCA_014899125.1). Classification (NCBI taxonomy): domain Eukaryota; kingdom Metazoa; phylum Arthropoda; class Malacostraca; order Amphipoda; family Talitridae; genus Orchestia; species Orchestia grillus. Next base: position 23,510 of record VOMN01041646.1, read on the forward strand.
CAATCCAGAGGCTGAGGAAGGAAGCGAAAGTGCAACATTTTATCAACCGCAAGGAAGGCGCTTTGTTTTCTGAAAAAATACTTACCGGGGATATGAAAAGCCTCGACCAAAGCAAAAAAGAAGGTTGTCACGTGATGATTGAGCCAGGACGACGAGGAAGCAATTCAGGATATGATCAGAAGAAAAACGATGCCTGGAGACCAGGGTCTAGCCTCGTAAGCCATGCTGCCCTCCAGCACCCTTCTCATGCATCGCAGGGATCCAATTTTGGGAGTCCCGAAATAACGATACAATTACCAGACGGTTACAGCGAGTCGGGGCAGCCTTCGACACCGGCAATAAGTCTGTGCCTTTCTGAAGACCAGGAAGACAATGTATCTTCGGCTCAGCCTCCGAGTCTGCCTCCACACCCGCCCTCTGTTGCCCTCCTAGCCCACGAGCCTCACGCTCGGGTCAAAGACTCCGTGGTATCAACTCCCAAAGAATCTATTCCTGCTTTCCTGCAAATTCCTCTCCAGTATCCTTTTCGACGGCGGCATTCTTGGATCTGCAGGTAAGAGCCACCAGTGTAAAAGGGGTCATACTTTCATTTGAAGCGGCAGCTGGTTGCGGCACTCGTGCCAAAATCGAGCGGCTGCCTGAAGGAAGTCACATCGACTGCCGGAGACTGGCAGCCCGTCGCCCAGCTGCGTCTTTTGCCCGAGTATGATTCAAAATACTTATGCTCATGTTAAGTTTAGTAATTTCTTCGCATTCAATTATTTCCTTGAATAGAATTTTTACTTGCAAACAATTGTTTATTCCGCATTCCAAAGTTTCACATCTTACTGGTAGAGTCGGTTGGTTCCAAAAAGAATCTTTTCTTTTGCTTTTCCCGTGAATTTTGCTACCCTATATTGTGTTTTCATTAGCTCAGTTCGATTACATCAACAGACTCAGAATAAAGAGAAAACTTTACCTCCATAAGTTAGAAGTGGTGAGTGCTGCTCTCCCTGCACCTGTGCAGTTCCGTCAGCCCCACCACGTGTCCATCATCATCAAAGTAAACTCGACTTCCGGAAGGGAGAAGAATGGCAAGCCACATAAAAAGACAAAGTGAATTTATTTTTTCTTCGAGTTGAAAAACAGCTTTCCATTTTCTAAGCCCCTAGTTGAAAAGCATTTGAGTTTGGAAGTTTTCTTCTTGTATTTGGCTTACCTATGTATACATAATGAGTGTAGATGAGTGAAAAGTCAAATTTATTGTCAAGAAATCAGTGTTTATCCTTTTTGTGACGGGCAAATTAGTTCTTGAAGGATTGTTTGAACGTGAGGTTTTGGTTGCTGTGAATTTATCTCCACTAGAGCATCAAAGGTAAGTTTTTTGCTTCGCCTACTCACGGTGAGATGGAACTTCCATTCCACTCGAAATTCGAAAATGTGAGGCCTGAACTTCTGCAGCCTTGTTAGATCACTCGAGTTTTAGAGTGAAGTGCATCCAGGAAATGAAGATCCTTTGAATGTGCTCTGGTTTCGAAGAAGACGTCTCTCATGAGATGGAATGATCTTGTAGGACGGTATGCTTTCTTTCTAAAGCTAGATCGAGCGCGGCTGCTGAAACTCCAGTCATGTCCTGTCATATTATGTACGCCTTCAGCTTTATTTCGGCGAAAAATATTGTTACGAAGCATAACAAACGTAATTGATTGGTTCTTACAATTATGAAAAACTCAGTTCAAGAACAGATTACCGTTCAATCATTCGACGTATTGAGATCGAATATTACCAAAACGGTGCGTGAAGATTAAGCACCCTGGACTATTAGGTCTAAAACAACTCAGCAGTAGAGACATCTTGAGCCGGCCCCGTCCGTAAGTCATTACTTCTTGCTTCATACACAATTTTCATGTTAACCTTCATTCGTAATTTTTATAGTTGTTACTGACAGAAAATCCCCCTGGCAGGCAACTTCTTCAGTTGCGACGCGACGTAAAGCGCATGGGGTCTCTGTTCCTGAGTTGAGACCTGCCTTTGGAGTGCGAAGTACTGAAGCAGTGCTGGCAACTTCAAGAGGAAAACCCAAAGATTTGAACACGGTATTTGCATTGCGGAGCCCTAAGGAAGAAAGGCGGCCCCGAAAACAAAAACGAGTATGCTGATTCTTCAAAAAAACTTAATGGTGGCTTGACGGGTAACAATTCGTCTAGAAAAGTCATTCAAAAATGAGTTTTTTTATGTTTGAAACAGGCGGTATTGGTAAATCGAGTAGAAAAAATGTGAATATTCGAAGGATTACAGTTAATTTAACGGTGCTTGCGTCGTTCAAATTTTTTTAATGGCACCTGGGGCCGGCATTGTAAACGCTTGCAAAGTTCAGTATGAAACGATCATATTTATTGGATACGCTAGTAAAGTTGGGCTGGATGGATGGTGTGCATGTAAAATTACAGAGATCAACAGAGAAGAACTGATGAGAAGTAAACAAACTATTTGGTGCAGCAGCCAAGTACAAACAGTAGCAGACAACCTTATACTTCCTTTTTATTTGCGTCTTACAACACCCTCGATTTATTTTTATGGCACAAATATTTCACGTACTATCTGAAGCTCGAGATAGTGAATATCGCTCTATATGGAGCGACTGTAGAGCGGTTGTTTGCTGGAAGCGATCGTACCGCTCTTTGCGGGGGACGACTGCTCTAGATTTACACTGTTTAGGGTGCATAATGCTGTTGAATAAGTTAGAGTATTACTCCTAGGAAATTATCTTTGAACTTTCATCATGGTGATGAGGTTCTCAGAAATTGTCCATCGTATTGCTGGATAGCGGTGAACAATTTAAAAAACAGGTAAATTTTCAATGTCCCTGCAACAGTATTACACGATTTGTTTACGATCTATCGTATACTCAAATTACGAACTCATTTCTTTACGTGTGTTTCTCCATGTGTTTGATTTTTGTCAGAAAAATCCAGCTCTTGAATTTTTCAACTCGACATACGAAGCTGGCTGGTTTTTCATAATCCTTTAATTTTTATGGGAACTCTGAAAATCGTCCAATAAAAGGAGTTTTTTCGTTCATTATCGTTAATTTTTTTTGTTAAAATGTGTGTCCTGTTTGAACCATTCGATTCGGACTCAGATACGATATTTTATGGGGCAGTTTTATTTTGTGAAATATTTTTTTTAAATCGTAAAATCCGCGGTGAAAAGCGATGTGGCGACGAAATATTGCAGTATTGGCAGGTTTTCCGGTAAAAAGTATAATGACTGAGACGGCTGCACGTTATTGATCGCCCTGCGAGACTCTTGGACGGCCCAGCGCTGGCCGCCCCAAAGTCATGCGGGGGTCACACTACGGTCCCCTGGGTGAGGCTTCATCCAGTGATTCAGCCCTTGCAGAATTGGTCCAGAATCTGGTGCTTTGGCAACGGTGATGCGGCAATGTTTCATCCATGTTGGTCCTTAGCGATCCGCACCTGATCATCGGACAATTATTTGATTGAGAAAGTACTTATTCGTTTCGTTGACACTGATGTGGGTCATCCAGGGTGGTTCAACCCTTATTCATCAATCAATTGCCGTTTTGGCTGCGATTGGACTATGTAAAGAATTTCCAATCCTGATAATCCGACCCGAATGAACCTTCTGCAATATTCCAAGTGTAATACGAGTAGATCAATAGTAATGACACTTGAACACGTCACCTAAATTGAACAATGCATAAACCAGTAGGGTGGGTTGCGTTATTTGTACCTTACAATCGTGTAATATTACAAAGGTTTGACCGCTACCATACATAACGTGCTTTGATCCTGAAATACACATAACGTGCTTTAATCCTGAAATACTAGTAATAAGGGGCGTGAGTCGATCAAAAATTTAAATGTAAGGAAGCCTCAGCAGGGGTCCAATGGAATCAGGGAGTCTTCATTTATCGAAGAAAGACTTCAAAAAAATAGCGAAAACTATCGAGATCTCTGGCAATACATCGAGACCGCTGAACGTCCATTTGTGATTCTTCTGCTTCTTTTCCGAAAATATATGCAAAAGCAATAACTATTTCTAGCATTCCATGGGTCGTCCATAAAAGGTCACGGTGGATGGGGAAAAACTACAAAGATGTATTTCCTTTAAAAAGACTGAAAATTCTAGTGTTGCACAGGGCGAAAAAACAAGTGCCTTTTGTAGATGTGAGTGGACAGAGAATTTATACGTTTGGTCAAGACGAGATGAAGCTCACCTAACAGAGTGTGTGTTCGTTCGTACTACTATCTTAAATTAGGGCCATATGCTCGAGTATAGTAAAAGTTACCCTTGATGAGCGTATTTGCCAGAGCCCATTGAAAATAAAGCGCATGCAGCATAGATGTGTGAATTCAGCGTGCAATTCTGACGCAAGCGAGAGTTCTTGTTATCCTTTCTCACGTTGAAGTGCATTCGACTTGGTCTCCTTGAGGTGTTCCTCTGTTGATCTCGACGATGCTCCATGTTTCTCCATTATTAACGTTTGTTGGGTATTGATTACTGCTCCTCTCGTATTGTTGTGATGAATCGGAAGAGTTGCTCGGTGGCAATCGAAGTTGTTGTGATGGGTTGAGCGGCACACAACGGCAGAGTTCTAACGGTTCAAAAATTTATTCCCAAAACCCGGGCCGTACGCCCAAAAGGGCGCGCACGGGCTGACGCCCTTCATCCTCAGCGCCCAAAATTTAACTCTCAGTCTTCAGTCTCAAAATACTCCACTTCGAAACGGCCTCGCCTATGTATGGGTTGGTCGCTCTCCCATTCACGGATTAAGTCTACTTGTCCTAAAATCTACTTCTAAGTCACGCCTAGTTTAACAAATTCTAATTCTCTTTTACCCCTTATGTCACGCTAAGTGTCCAAGGTCCTGCCTATAGCTCACTGATGGATGTGTGTTCTGTGCAGCTTGTTGAAAATTTCGCGGTTAACCCATTAGACCACTGTCGACGACCTTTCTATGAAGTAATTTCCATCGAGGAACCCTAGACTACATATGAAATCCTAGTCTATGGAGAGACTTTAGTAACACCCGTGAGAAAGTTTAGTAACATTGTTTCTCATAAAATGTTCACGTTTTAATTTTTCTAAACAAAATTCATTACCTAAAATCTATATTCCTAATTTCACCACAAAATGATACGGTCACTTTGATGTAATACACACATGTAACATTCTCTCGACTCGTATGTATTTGTATTTTCTTTCGGAGATAAGGAACCTTGAAACTGCTTCAAACATTTTCAATAACGCTCATTTTTTGCTTTAATTACTAGAAAGATCATATTTTTATATTCGCTCTCCCCCAGTATTCACTTCTCTCATTACGTTTATGTTCATCACTTTCGCATTGCGGTGTTGGTATGTTTCATAGTTAACGTTATTTTAACTTGCTGTGTACAGTGATAATATACTAACCTCTAGTGCTGATTCTGCAAAACAATTATTTTCATCCCAGAATAGGGCCTCTGCACACACTCTTCAACACCACGGTTTGCTGACGTCTGTTGCACCACATGCTCATCCATGACGTTGACGAATCAATTCTGAATTCAAATACGCTAGTAAACCCCGTAGCATTTGGAAGCGCTGTGTCTTGCGGTACTTGTTCAGCTAGCATGTGAAATGAATGCTCTACCGTGGCGATGAGTCACTGCCTACTGTGTAGAATTCATGAGAAAATCAATTAATTCATCGAGCACACAGACCTCAACTTGTTGCTGCTGTCTTCATAAATTCTGAAGAGCGCTGCATGGGGTCGTCTACGTGTATTATTTCATTTTTGTTTTTGCTGGGCTATGGGCTAACTATTTTGCGTGCAGCTTAGTTGTTCACGCTGCGCACAGCTGTTATTTTCCAGCAACAAAGGGCCCCATTGAGATCCTGGGAATCCTGCAGTACAGAAACCACTCATGATGTAACTGTGATTTAAATGAATATTACGTATCTCACATATTAAAATCTAAACTTAGTAGGGCTTTTTAGCAACTCACATCGTAACTTTAGGAACTCCCTCTCATGAAGTTGGCTTACATATGTTCCAAGTGCTTGGCCAAAACATCGAGTCTTGAGCGGGAGGAGCGTCTGTCGGCCACTGCGGGCGAGGCTGAGCACTACAGCACTTGTAGCAAGGTTCGCCTCGAGTAACGGCCAACTCATGTGTATCATACGAGCCCCTTTGAGCTTCGATGATTCCCCCTCGATAGTGCTTGCTTCCTGTAACGAGAAAATGAAGAATTTAGTTACATTCATCACGCGAAAGGGATTTCGTTACTTTTTAACTTAATATTACACGTCATTATGAAATGCCATGATCTCGTGTTGGATTGGTTGATGCAGAATGTCAGCTCGGATCATGCACAAACTTCAGCAGTAATGAAAAATGGCTAAGCTTACCGACCATCTTCATTCGCTTGAACATATACCCGAGTGGTACGATGCCGAGTAGAATTATTTATGAATCCGTTACGTTTTTTGGAATACTGCAGCGCGCGTATGAAGTTTACATATCCATTTGGTGGGCATAAAAGCACAATCGGTTTTTATCTACTGCAAATGTTCCTTAAAAAATAAATGTTTTTTTGGCCAACTCATTGTTTTTCTGTTCTTTAAAAGAGCGCAGTCGTGGACGCTCGTCTACCCAAGAGGAAACGATAAACTTCAGTTGTATAGAACCTCGATTACACCCTTCAAACCTCTGTTTTCAGTGGAGTGTTTTTGTGGTCCCTCTGTCCTGTTTGTTTGATTGGACGTCGACGCGTTACGAGAGTTTTTGTCACAGCATGTAAATATCAAACAGGTCTTACTCGCTCATTTCCATGATTGATTTATCAGAGTGATAGAACTACGTGCCTTACAACTACTACTCACTGATTTTTTAGTAATTTTTGTTCTAACTTGTATGATACAGTGGAAATATTAATTTTCCATTAGCGATATGTATGTGGCACAGTGCTTCAATCAATTAGAAATAACGGAATATGTAAGATAATTCCATTTTATTTCACTACAACTGATGTCATCAAATTTGCGTTACAATGAGCCTTATTTTGATCTATTCTGCGTTATCCCAAACGCTTCTTCGTCTTAACGTAGAAAAAAACAGTACATTGCAATTCGGTTTAAGCAACTTGATTCTGCTCATATGCTATCAAACTCATCTTATTATTAACATAACTATCCCCGAATTAGTGATATTTTATAGAAGGTAAATTCCATATTATTAATAAGAATTTTGCGCAATATCTTTCATGATTACTCGTACCTATTCCTTTTATTTACATATATTTTTACATGCACCTACATATATCAATTTATGCACATACCTATTACCTATACCAACATCTACTTTTTCTTTAAATTTTATACTGCAAAATATGAGAATAGAATGATACTGCATTAACGTGGATTCAAGGAAACTAAGTTTAGTACTTTTCTGTTTTTACTCACTGCATCAAAGAAATCACTGGCCGAACTGATTGTTGTGAAGATAGTAATGGGAAATAGGCGTCATTTGTTATTAGCGTCCATTGTATACCTAGGCACTGGCCATAAAAATATCTAAAGTGAGAGGAAGGTTTGTCACCCAAATGACTCATTTTTAATTCGTCACGAAATGTTGGTCGATCGATTTTTCTAATCATAGCTTTGGCTCTTGTCAAACGATTCACACCACCTGCCTAGCTTGCCCCTTTCCGCATGTGTGTCCGGTACGAGCAGATAAGACAACAGTTATTCCTTATGTTCATGGTTTTATTTTTGTGAAACTAGGACGCTGTTATATTAGGCTTTAATTAAAAAAGAATTCGTATCGTCAAGATTGCCCTTTTAGAAAATGATAATTTGTATGATTTTTATGTTGTTCGGATATTGATGTGGTCTCAACACAAGTGGCAGACCTGGTTCCCGTTTTTTTCGTGTTTTAGACTTTTAAATTACTAACGTTTCACATTGCAGTCCAAGTGGCATATTGAATGAATTTTTAAATGCTTTGTATGATGCCACTAAACTGTGCTATCTAATCCTTGTGTTATTCTAAGGGTTAAGCGATTTTCTATTTTAGAGTTTTTGCTAACGTCGTTGTACAGAAAGTTACGAATATTTAAAAAAAGGCTACCCTAAAAGCCTAATATCTATTTAGGGCCAACATGTGGTGTCTCCTCTTAAGTGTAATTCATTTTTGTCATTTTTATAGATGGTACTTTTGTGTGAAGCGTACGTTACTTGGGCTTGATAAACTATTTTCATGTTTAAATTTTTTTTACCGTATTTACTTGTGTTGTTTGCATCTTTCACTTAAATCTAAATCATCACTTTCATTCTTTATTGATTGTGTTTCTGTGCGAAGCTTCTATTACCTGCGGTAAATAAATATTTCAATGTTTAAATGTTTGTCGTGGGCTGCTTGCATTCCTTGGTTTTGGCAGGGTTCCTCGCTTGACTTACGTGACGTCACGAGTCGGTAAAACTGAAGTGAAATAGTGTGTGCGCGGCTGGTGGTGCGTCGCGCCTCTCACTAGCTATGACGAGCTCTGCATGCGCTTACTGAAATAATCACCTTCAGTTGGTATAGGTGCTATTTTGTTGGCACTTGCTGTAGGTTTCGAACATTTTCCGTTGATTTTTCTTTACTCATTCTTTCCCTAATGAATTTTGATCAAAGTTCTGGTGTTTAAATACTTGTGGAATGTGAGTATTTTTCTGCACCTGTTCCTCATATATCTATCCTGGTCCTTCAGACTAGCCAAGCGATTCTAGCGCGTGAAGGAGTAAGCTTCTACTACCCGTTACACAGTTCCTGTGGCATATTTTGCCGTCGGTTCCCTGCACAAACGTCTCATGCACTTTATTTCTTGCACCTTCGAGACCATGGGAGTCATCTGCTAATGTAGCTTTGCCTGGCATCCCCGAGCACTTTTTTAAGTAAAGTAACCAGTGCTATGCGTCTCCTGCTCCCCGCAACACTACAGCGTGTCCGCACAAGCGTTACTTCATGCAGAAGCTTGCGAGCGAGATCTGAACACTTACTTGAACCATATCTGGTGTAGGTTAGTTAGGTTTGTCTATCCTATGCTATGGGGCCTGGCGTCCCGAAAGGGACACTGTAAGATGGCCTCAGCCATAGATAGGCTTTTGGGAGTTCTATCATTCGTGCCCACTTTGTTTCTTCCAATTTTTACGTTTCCTTCGCTTTTTTTTGTCTTTTCTTCCTTTTGATTTTTTTAGTTTGCTGTTTTTATACACAAGGGATCCATAGTCTATATTGAATGTTCGCTACACTTCGCTCTCTTCGGATCACATTCCATGTGCAAAGAAAGCTCGAAACTAATTGATAACCTAATCTTTTAACTACATCGCTGCGTCCTGAATCGTTGGTGATGCTGGTTATTCAAATGATACTCTGTTAGCCATCATCATTTAAGAATTTTTGGTTAAAAGTTGAAAAAAATTGCGCCTTAAAGGCTTAAAGGGAATTACTACACGCCCCATGTGCAACTTGACGCATACTGTCGAGCGCTGTTGCCGCGCTGAGAGAGGGCTCGCGTTCTGTGGGCGATGAAAAACGAGCAATTGACAGGCTGCGCGCCCATAATTGGGCTTTGACTGAAGTTCCGCTAAATTATTTTGTTATTAATTATGTTCTTAACTTTAATAAATGTTATTTTGTTACTCATAAGTGCGACGAACCTCAAGCACTTTATATTTGACATGGGAAACGGACGACAAACGTTTTCGGTTCGTATCTGTGTTTTTGCTGTAAAATGAAATTCTTGCATAGCACATCGTCTGCTCGCAAGAAACTTTTCAAGTGGTTTTCCCAGCAATTGCTGGCGTAGAGGACTATTCCATTTACGGAACCATCGAGCTCTTTACAAAGCTGACACTTTCGTTTTAACAATAATAAAATGAATTCCTAGATTGAACGGCTATTTTTAATGGGACCAAGCCGTGAGAATTTCAATTGAAACATTGAAGAATAGAGCTTTTATTTTTTTTCAACGACGCTCGATCTGCTGTCTGTGAGTCGTTGCCCAGAGATGGAAAGGCTTCCAAAATTATAGATGTTGAAGTATTTGTATTTCTTGCGTGTGGGTGGTTCCATTTGAATTATTTTGTATAAGAATGTTCGAAACAGGACAGTTCCACTTTCAGCATCCCGTCTACATTTATTTTATATACATTTTATTTATAGATTGTTCCTAACTTTTACCAAGGCATCGGAATTTTTTTCTTCGGGTCTCTCGCTGGAAGTTTCTCCAATAGCATGTGGTTAAGTGCGGTATAACTTCTACAGTAATTTGGTGTGGCCCAACAGTTCTCTGCGATTTTCAAACAGTGAGTAAATCTACTCTGCCTTATCATCGATCGTTAACTACTTAGTAAACGCTCTGTCTTCAATAATTCCCTCTTGCGAGCAGGAGTTGTACGGCATAGTCATTAGTAGCGCAAGAAAGCAGTTCAGCTTCTATAGGAAACTTGATGCTTGGAGATACTTAAAGTGGTTTGGGCCTTCACGCCCTGACCACACTGGGGTGCCGTCGCTTTGTGTGCATGGTGTGTCTTCGCATATCCGCGAGCTGTTGAATGAGGCCGTTTCCATCTGCCGTTTGATTATAGTGAGGCAAGCGAGGCCTATCGGTGATAGTTTGTAGAAAGTTATCCAGCTTCGTCTTGAAGACGTCCAGGGAACCATCGAACTCTCTCAGATCTTTTGGCAAGATTTCAGATCTTTTTCGAACTCTCTCAGAGTGTTCGTATAGAACACAGCTTAGCGGTCTTGGTGCACACCACCAGTGAGACGCATGTTGCCCTGTAGCTCCTTGTCCCAGTCTCCAGAGCGTACTGTGAGGGCGTATACTGCATGTGAACCGTCGTGAGTGCGTCTCGTTGAATCAAAAGCCCTTGGTGCTGGAGTTTATCAGGAGTTCAACTTCTCTCACAGGCAGCTCCTGTTCTTAGCTCATACCTCTGAAATGACGCACTCTTACCGAGCTCTTTCGAGTGGGAGGACTATTTTCTAACTCTATTTTGTCCGACAGATTTGGCTTCTTTATGTGTACTAGCACTACCCGCTAAAATTTCATGGAAATTTAGATAAACAAACTTTAGATAAAGCAGCCCATGAGAAGTGATCCTCCCAAGTGTTGGACAGAGGTTAAAGGTTCGGGGCAGAGATAGTCCGGTCTTGGAAGCAATTTCCTTCTTGATGAAATGAGTAGTCTGAACTCTCATTTATTAGAACAAGGGACGCCCAGGATCCATATTGTACGTTAAGATTTGGAAACATCCACTGGATAATAAATTTCAAACCCAGTGGATGTTTCCGAATCTTAACCTACAGTCTGAACTCTGTAAGGGGAACTGAAAATGTGCCTCGAAGACTAGCTTTTTATAGCAAAACATGCAACCCGTATACAGGATACTTCGCTCGAGACCTGAAATTTCACTTGCAAAGGGGTGAAAAGTGACGGAACGGTTGGTAGGTATTGCTGCCACCATTTTCTTGAACTCCTTCCCAATAGCAACAGGGAGTTCAGCTGTAGCCAATCTTCCGCTGTAACGGATCTCACATCTAGCCCATGTTTACTTCTGCAAAGTGAGCATGTTTGACTTCGCCACATTGGTCTCCTCCTCAGACAACGTCAAATATTTGAACTAATAACTCGAGACTGGCAAGCTCTTTGCGTTCGTTGTGTAAATTTACTTTAACACTTGTTCGTATATTTTTCATACGCCGACAGTGACGAAACTTTTGTCTAGGTTCGAGGCAGTTGATCATCTTAGAACAAAGTTACCTACGTTTTTCCGTTTGAGTCTATCAAGTTTGGTAAAAACCATCAGCTATAATTCGTCAGAAATAAAACAGAAGCGTTGTGATATGATTCTTCTTAGAAATTCAAAACACCACTGATAAGCCAACAATCACATGAATGTGAAAAATAAGACCCGAGTTTGCTGGATACAAAAAATATTTCTTCATGCTATTAAATCAAGTCACTAAACGCACCAACTTAGCACAAAATAATTTTCAGGCGTAAATGTGAAACTGGTTCACTACGAATGTTTTTTTTTGTGAAAACCTAATATTTAAGCTATATGTATCGTGTGTTGTCTATGAGGATAGCTAACATTGATTAGACTATTTTTAAGAATATATGCGTATGCGCAGATATGTTTAATATCGACGTATGTACTATTTATGAATATTAGTTGAAGGTAAAGGCGAGGTCTAAATTCAATCTGGGTCGAAGTGCGTCTCTAGGGAAATGGAGATAACACCCGATATTACTTAAAGTTGGCTGACCAGGGTGGCCCGGGCCTGGTCACCGGAACTTTCTGCGTGGAATCCAATGTGATTCGTACGATCATCTCCCGTGTGATTCCAAATCACTTTCCATGCCAGAGCATAAGTGACTGCGTCCGTTAACTGTATTATGTGACCGAGAGCTTCCCAGGGTATCTTTTGTGCGCCTTTGTGTGAGAAGGCAAAAATAGTGACTGCTAGGGCGGCTAAAATTAAAAAGTTTCCAGCGTATTGGGCCAGGGGTGCACCAAAGAAGCAATTCATTCCGCTGTTGGGTAATGGTTTGCTTGTAAGTCAACGCTCGTATTTTGATTTCTTGTAAAAATATCTCTCATTTGAATAATTAAAATAACTAAGCCTGTTAATCCATGGAAAGAGAAAAAGCAAACAAGAAGGAATCGCGTGTAACTTCAGAACACGAGGTGTCGCCGAATTCAAGCCTAACCTGACTCTGCAATAACGTAACAATGGAACAGCCTAATGCAGGGAACGTGTTGAAGACGATTTTAGATGCACCGGCGGGAAAGTTGCACTGGGTTTATACATGCACCGCACTATGCAGGTTTGTGCGGCGTAGTGCATAACATCGTGGAGCTCCGATTGCTACGATGTCTAGACAAAACCAACGAGATTTCCGGTTCACTTCAATGGCCCACTCGCAGAGTATTTCACAGTGATATTCTTGGGATAAGCTAGGATCAAATGGAGCAACTGCCCAAAAAATTGTTTCTACGATGTCGCTCGTTTTTGAAATCTTTTTTCTACGTTAGCGCAGCACTAAGAGCGTCTCTGAAATTTCGGGAAGTAACATTAGTGGCTCATGTTGTGATCATACTGTGTCGCTCTGAACACAGCAACGATTGCATATTAGATTGCGTTACTCGAGCCACGAGTTCCATTGACTAAAAATTCTCCGGCTATTACTGGTAGCGGCGCTTACAGAGGGGACTGTTGCAATTAATCGAACTCGTTGCACGAGTAACGCAATCTAATATGCAATCCAAGGCGTTCGCAGCCGAACAAATTATGATTTGTAGTCTTAGTAGTACTTAAAGTTGTAATTATTTTGTACTACTTGTAGCACTGAATTTGTAGAAGTAATTAATCTGGAAACATGACGTAAACTAGCGAATAGAATGATTTTTCGTTAATTCATCTAGATTCAAACATGATTTTGAATTAGGAATAGTCACGTACTTTTGTTTCTTGTGCAATGAAGGCTTGTAAGCTTTACCCGAGTTTTACTACTGCAGCCGCATTAGGAGAGGGAAGCCCGGTACTGCTTAGCGAATTGAGCTGCTAAGCCTTATTTATTTTCTTCTTCTGTGTTCTTCCACTGCAGTAGGCCGGTGTACCTCGCACACGACCTCATGAACAAATTTCTTCATTTCAGTATCAATCTTTTTCTTATTTTATGCTTACACCCTAGTAGGTGCTAGTCCTGCGCATGTTCTTGGTTGCTGCAGCTGGCGCTGAAAGTAGGTGTCTGTCCATGGGGACACGCCAGTCAGAGCTGTCGTGGGCCTGGCCGTGAGGGTCACTTCAATTTAAAGGTACACATGTACGTACGCAGTGCATTCATGTGGTGATGATGCAGTTCAATTTTTCTGACTGTGTTTTGCCGTGTTTGTAGTTGATATGTACGAAATTTGTGTAAAGTACCGGAGGTGGGTATATGCATTGGAGAATATTGTAGCTTAGTTTCATTCTTCAAACCTTTGGATTTTCACAACAGTGATGTTTCATTCGAAACACATGTAACTAATTTGTACAAAATGATACATCCAAGCGATGTACGAGCTATGTACAAGCTATCCTCTACAAGCTTCGCCGTGTAGTAGCTGATGACCCATCAAATCATCTTCATTGAATGATCACTAATTACAGTTTATGCGGAAAATATTTTAGAGAGGCTGATTCGATTTTTTTGGCCCAGATAATCGGGAACTTTCGAAAAACCTAATGAAAAATAAAAAATACAACAAATAAATGTTATTGACTTCAATTAAATTGAACCACTACAATTCGCCTTTTAAGAGACAGCAGCCTGGATAATCAGTGTTTGAAAATGACGTCGTGTAGATAGCGTAATGTGCCACTACGTATTTCAAAAGTTCCCGTTTGTGTGTGGCACTACACATACAATTTAGTGCACCCTTTACGTACTTCATCGATCAGTGGTAAGCTTTCCCTCCTCGTATCTTCGTTATTACCCAGTATTTATAATACGATATGATAATTATAATACGATCAAATTAGTACATGATCCCTACCCAACGTCGTTGGTACAAGATCCCGTCATCTCGTTCACTTCGTACCGTTGTCTGTTTCTTATGCATTTGGACATTCATTTATTTTATGGCCCTTCTCCAAGGTGATGTTTTTCCTGCAAAATTAATTCTTATATTGCAAAATGCTTTCACTTGACCTTGCGTCGTGATACCGAGCAGCTTCGGAAGAGATTTTATTGTAGTTAGTTAAATAAATCCTCAGTACCTTCTTCGAGAACAAGAATTTCAACGTTCGTGACAATTTGTATCCGAAGGCGACGATGGGCCGTAAAAAAGTGACCAACATTGTCTGCCACCGTAAATGTAATCGCAAAACGCCGCTATCCTAATTCACTGGAAATGTTCAATTTGATCATGGTAGTATCTACATGAGGTCTATCTACCTCTCTCCTGTACAATGCCGCATGGTCTCGCGGCATTAGAAAGGAGCGTTGGTTTTTTTTAAAGAGTAATCAAAATTTTGGGCATTTCAAAGGCTTGTTCACTTATTTGTAGGACAGAAACGTAATGTTTTCTCGGAAAATGTAGCGAGTAGAAAATTGAACGAATTCAGATATAAGAAATAATAATGTTTGGCAGAGTTAAAATACTATACTGTTTATGCATAGCACGCTTAATTAAATATATCGATGTGGAATTTATTTTCAAGCGGCAGATATATCTTTTTATTATAAAATTTTCCTGCGACATTAAGCCTTCCTCTGCTGTATGCTAGTTCAAAGTCTTGCTAAAGTGCTCGAATCGTCGAGCCAAGTTGCAAAACTTCCTGGCGATAGCAGTCTTAATTGCCACCGAGAATGCGGCGCTCATAACCCGCTACAAATAAAGTCATATTTCATTAGTTACGTGCCTCGTTTTCCCCCTAATTTACACATCGCGACCACTCTCATGCAGTCCCTCTCTTGGCATTGTTTAGCCTGAGAGCACCTATTAATGGTAGTGTGCGCTTTTACGCGGGTCGTATTTTCCCTGCAGTTCACCAGTGACATCGCACTTTTTAGAGCCACGTTTTTATAAGGGGTTTGTTGCTTCCCCGGCTGCACTCGACCTGAGGAGCTTGCGCTGTCTTCCTTGCATGTAACGCGAGAACAAAACTAAGTCCCGTTTTGACGTTCGTGTTGGACACCAATAAACGCATCTCGTGTCAACGCTCGTGCGGGGTGTGAACTGACATGGAATCTCATTTTTCACGTTCGCACGAGGCGGAAACGTAGAGGCCTCTGTACACGGAATCCCATATCATTACTCGCATGTAGGGCGGCATGCCAACTTCATCCGCTAGTCATCTCCACAACGCATGCCAGCGTCCTGCGTGAGCTCTGTTTTTTGTCACTTGCTTTGGATTACCGTCCATTTGCGTAGATAACATGACAACAGCTACCGAGTAGGTGTTTGTAGTTAGCTCGTTAGTTCCCACCGAGCCCCT
Organism: Orchestia grillus; assembly: GCA_014899125.1. Lineage (NCBI taxonomy): Eukaryota > Metazoa > Arthropoda > Malacostraca > Amphipoda > Talitridae > Orchestia > Orchestia grillus. The sequence continues at coordinate 39,534 of VOMN01041646.1, forward strand.
GCCCTGAGCAAGGCTGCGTGCACCGGCTGGCACGCGAGGGGGCTGTGAACACAACTAGCGCTTGTACCCTACAGCAAATTGGACATGTTTGACGCGTCCGTGTCCGTCTTCCCAAGTGACTTTAAATGTTTCGACGTGAAACACCGTCCATGTGGATCCTTTATTTTTTTCTTTTCGTTTTGCGCTCGTGTTGCGCCCAGAGTGTCAATTAGTTTGTAAATGTAGTGATCAATAGCTGTCCATGCAGCTGAAGAACTTTGATATGAACACCGGGAATATCGAATATAGCACGTGCTATTGAGTGTAGCCTGCCGTAACAAGTTTGCCTCTCCACTTAAATAGCGTGGAACATTTGTATCAGTGTAACTCTCCTACAAACGAAGGAACCTTGGCTGGAAATACCATTAGGGTTCAATAATATATTTTTTCCGAAGAATGGGGAAAGGTGGCATGCTGTGTCGCCATTATCGCTGACTATTCTTACGCTTTCTTTGATTGAGAAATTCCCGTTATTTAAACTAAAAAAATGAGTCTTTAGAGTTCATGGCAAAACGTACGTCGATTACGGTTGTACCCATTAGAGTCTCAATGAATCTAATGACTGGACATAGTCGTTCTAATTTGTGATATCATTAGAGTATGATTCATTCTGTTGAACCTTGCCTGTTATCATTTTTCCAATTCATGATATTAATCACCGGTGACCCTTGAATCTGACTTTTGGAAACACTATTTGAAGTGCTGGTTTATATTCCACTATACTGATGCTAAAATGTCATAGCTCTCGTTCGAATTTTAATTCGTTTTTGTACATCAATATATCACTTCAACATCAAACCTCTTTCTTTTTACGAACGCTAATGAACACAGCAGAAAGTTCTTAACGTGCTACTTTCATAAATAAATTTTGAGGAATAACAACATATAATATCGTAAGATTAGTGGTATATATTTCTACTGGGTTTACTAATGTTACGTGTGTGGAAGATCATCAATTCTCAACAGCGAGCTCGTACGTTCTGTTAGCTTCCAACCGTATTATTTGAATATGAAGCTCAATGGATAATTTATCTGGCATAATGTTAGTTATTTGCAGTTCTAGCTTTTCTTTCTCTTGTGCTGGTGCCTTTGTTTTCCAAGCAGGATATATACATCTCATCAATGAAGTTAGTTTGGAGGTGCTGCGAAGCGTGCTTTAGAGGGTGGAAAACTTCCTGCGAAACTTTGTAGGAACTCTTCGAATACTTCTCGGTACCGTCTGGTTTGCCTGTACATGTGTGCTCGACTAAGAAAAAAAACTCGCTGCCTACTTTTGAGTTGCATTTGAGGGCTTATTTAAAAGATACATGTAAAAATTCACCTTGGAATTTTTATTTTTTACGGTCCGTCGTGTATAAAGTGCGTAACGTTATTAGAAATTTTCTTTGAAGTGTTATAAAAAGTAGAAAGTTGTCATTGAGAATGCTAGTCCGATATCGGTGGGACAGTTTGTTGGTGTAAAACTCTTATTCCTTCCAACCGCTTCCCTTTTTGTGAAATTTAATGAGCAGACAAACACGTTCGTTAACGATTCATCTTCCATCGAACGTTTCAGTGGAAGTGCACCCGTTTATTGCACTCTGAAATTTTGCCCAACTAATGTGCATAGATTATTCTATCCCCTGTAGGCTTTCTGCTGAAACTGCACAATTTAGGGACGACTTATTGATATGCCTTAGATGTACGAGTACATTCGGGAATGACTGGGCTGTACCGAAAAAAGATCGAGGAAAGACGAGTGAATTTGTGTCTAAGCGTTTTGGTTTTCATTTGGGTGAACGAAGTTGAAAATTCGGGAGGCAAAACGAATTAGCTCGTCATTGCCGAGGAAAAGGTTCAGCTAATTGATTATAACTGGGAATGATTTTCCGGTGCAACATCCCATTTTCTCCTCGTCGATTAGAGTTCTGATGGTATAATTTTGAAACGCAGATAAGAATAAATATTAAACTAAAAACAAAAGTAATACTCCACGGGAATGCATTCAAAGTTAATAAAATGATAGAGAGTTGTTTCAGGTTATATATGAAAAGCGAAGGTGCTAGTGTTGACGAAGTCAAAGCACTTTATATGCATGAAAGCCGCGGCCGCAATTGGCGGTCTCTTAATTCGATTACGAGCGCCTGACGCGACCAGCGCTCGTGTTCGCGCATGCCTGCCCCTGCCCTGCCCCTGCCCCGCACACCGATCCTTACCGCCTGCTTCGTTCCTGATCTTATGCTTCATGATGTTGAATGCTTTCCATTTATGTTTGTCCGTCGTTTTTTCTGTTCGGAACTTGTACCGTATGTTCTTGCGTGTTTGTCTTTGTCCAGTTCTAAGAAATTCGTTTGATTTTGTGAAGTTTTCGATCTAAATGTATCGTCAGAGCACCTATTTTTATACCTCGTTTCTGTCGTATGTGATGCCATGAAAGAAACGTTTTAATTAAGGTATGCATTTTATCGCAATTTTTATAAGTTGTGTAATGGATAAAATTTGAAAAAAGTCCGATCTTCAGGTTTTCCGCAAGCTGCTGATTGTTCTTCATGACATTCGACTAGTGATATTTTCCATCCGGCGCTCATGCCTGAGTTTGGACAAAAAATATCGGTCCTTTAGGTCTTGATGTCAACGAACACAGTCAAGAATCGCTGCTGTTACACTCACACGAACTTTTGTTGTCGATAGTGCATCCCGATCTCTCGTTTATTTCAGTCCTTGCCATTTATTTTTTTCATTCGGACGTCTATTTTCACCGAGCGCGCCGGCGGAGATGGAAAGAGATCGCCGCTCTTATTAACGATGGCTCGCCCGCTGACGGGATGGCAGAAAACACTTCCGTGACTAATGATTGGCATCATTTTTGGAAGCTTGCCCGAAGCTCACTGCTACTGCTCTTCTTTGGGGATTATTTGTTGCTCAGCCGTGTTCTTCCTTGTAAAATAAGCTGAGGGCATCATTCAAACAAGCATTTTAAAACGTATGAGTAGCGCTAAGCTTGTCAACTTGGTATCAGGTGATACAACGGTCAGTGGCAAGCATGCCGAGCAGGTCCTGTTGAGGTGCGGATGCATGGTGCAATTCCAACTGGAAAAGGAGTGGTGTGGCTCGCGTTGAGGGGGACAGGTGATTTAGTCCCAGAAAAAAGTCACAGAAAAAAGTCACAGAAAGTGCCGACTTAATTTTCCCTAACGTCTGCCGCCACCTAAATTTATGCCAACCAACAGCAGGCCTGGAAGGGGACTCCGTAGCCGTACTTTAGTATGTTAATCATTTTGAATAGCTTTCGCAAGCAATAAGGCATTTAAAATTCATACGCACCTCTTTGTTAACTCCTTGAATTCTGGACATGTGAGTAAATAATGTTCTAAATTTGTTTGTTATTCGGTTGGTTTAATACACCAAGCAAAAACTAAGAGGAGACTAAGGCGTCTCTGTAGACCTTAAAGAGTTAAAAGTCTAACTTGTATGCTGTTTGGATATTTCAAGCACTTCCTAAGAAATACGCAAATAGAGCCGTATATTAGGTTCATGATGTTGAATAGTTAAATGTGAGTCATAGTTCAGCCTCAGTGACTTGTCTCGGAGCCTCATAAATACAAATAACTGCCCGTGACTGATCGGGTTTCCGTTGATAAGTAATATCAACAGGTTATTTCCAACCCTCAAGGCCGTTGTAAGAAGGGTAAATGGAGATAAAGAAGTACTAAGGGAGTCAGAATTCATGGGAAAACTTGGCCTTAACATCCGCAAATTTCGTAAAGCAAGCGTCATGTCAAGTAAATAAGCAAACATTTCAGACTTTTAGAAGTATGCTGATGTCCGTGAAACGTCTCAAGGTTCATCTATGGAGTTTTGTGATCTGACTTTGCAGATAGCGTAGTTTTCATGATTTCCTTGTATCACACTTCTCATTTGAGATCAAAGCAAATTTTTTGGTTCAGGCGGCATTTGTGTGCAAATACCATGTTCAGATAGAGCAAAGTGTCTTGCCTGACGTACCTAACTCTTACAAACATCAATACTTAGGTAAAAAGAAGCGAGATATTAAGGTCGCGGAAATATAGGACTACTAATGTAACTGGGTGTCATCATGTCGACCAAATTATCTACCATCCTTCAGCAAATGGAGATTAATCAACTTCTCGGTCTGTTGAAGTCCCTCTCATTTTCTGTAAAAATAGGCTTGGAGAGTGGCGCTGTATGAGTATCGCGTCGCGTCTTCAAAGCTTTGGGAACAGTTCACGGCATTGCACTCCCGGAATTCATGGTATCCTCCTGTTCCAGCACCTCACGTAATTCATGATGTCTTCATTCATGCACAAAATTCATACTGTTTTAATTCATACACATGATATAAGATGTCCTAATTCATGCGCATAATTATGATGTCCTTATTCACGCACATAATTCATGGTGTCCTAATTCATGCACTTAATTCATGATGTCCTGATGTTCGAGTACTGCACGTAATTTCGCCCCTGCGCTTTTGAGGGAATTATTCGATATTCATGCCTAAATTGAAGAGATTTTAAAATGAATTGTTTGTCCGTCCATTGAGCTGCGTAAATCCCGAGTTCGAACCGTTCCTACGCAGGCCTCGCGCCACGTTCCATTCTGCTAGATACGGGATGCACATAGCTTTTTTTTCGTCATCAGTAAAAAAGCAACGGGAGCTCCTAATTTCAGCTCACTGATACACATCCTGCAGGCACATAAGCAGCACGATGCATAAGTCTGTTCCAGTTGTACTGTTGGTTTTATTTCAACGCAATTTTACTCCATGGTAACGTCGTACGACGTATGAGCTGTACGTTCGATTTCATACTTAGTTGATTGAATGATCTCCTTTCCGTTTCATTATTTCTATCGCAATTTCACGTTCCATATCATCACATTGAAATAGCATGGGCCCATCATTTAATATTATTCTCCTTTATTATTGTGCTGTCCAACTCATCATTCGTAACTAACAGTAAAATTTATAGTCTATTAAGCCATATTACCGCGCTCCAAAATTTCATTCTGGCTGAAATGATATCCAGAGTCGATGCTTTTAATCTAATGCTCTTTTTTGAAAATTTGAACATTCGACAGATATAAATTGTGATGAAGTCATTAATAAAAGTGACTGCTACAAATAGATTTTCTGTTTTTGAGCTGGAATACGTTGTTCCGTAAGTTTCACTCATCTTCTATTGAGCCTCAAGCTTAATCAGCCTGTGATATTCTTTGTCATTTGCAGCACAGTTGCCATACAATTGGATGTATCACCCGTACACACGAACTTTGCCTGACAGTGATGCTGTACTGCGGCGTCGCTCACACCCAAGTTCCTGGCTCGTACACTATTCATGCAGCAGATTAATGTGGAGGCTTTCTGCTTTGATTGCATGCAATATTCCTTGAATTTAGGGCCGTGTCCTGCCGCTCTTTGGGGTAAGGGAAAGTGTCTTGGTACACCAGCCTTGGTACAGCAGACTTGGTACAGCAGACTTGGGACAGCAGACTTGGNGCAGACTTGGTACAGCAGACTTGGTACAGCAGACTTGGTACAGCAGACTAGGTACAGCAGACTAGGTACAGCAGACTTGGTACAGCAGACTTGGTACACCAGACTTGTGCGTTCCAAGCTTTTACAACAGTGGCACAAGGTATACAAGTAACTGATGCTCTTGCACTCATTCCAAAATTGCAATGAATGCCTCCTTAGCTATTTTGATGATTACACCTATAGTTTTTTCAATCCTATGTTAGAGAACGTGCGATGTTCTTGGGTCATCCCTTATGTATTCCTGGTGTTCTCTAGGATCATGACCTATGACACAGACGCCAAGGCACTTATATAGGTCCATTGCCGGGGTGAGTTTCAAATCCTTAGTGATGTCATTTGGTCTTTCCCAGTGTTCACCCAGCTTCTCTAATATTCTTCCTGGTTCAGTACCGATGTTGTGCTAAGCAACAAGTAGGAAATTTTCGAGGTTTCTCTTAGGTTACCGATGCTGAGAAAAGCATCGCCATCACCAATGTCGACTCTGTAAGCTTCTCCTTTGTGGAACCGAAATCAAATCACATAGAACTTTACTTTCACTCGTCTATATCCTATTTTTTTCTTTAAGGAAGTCCTCATCTAAGTACTACCTACCCGACAAAACTTAATAATGCATTGACAGAAGTGTTTTGCAAGTGACCGCAGCCGAACCATCAGCGTCATCAGAGCTTCACGAGCAGGAGAAAGATTTCCATGAAGCCGATGATCAACTTTGTGTCCCTTTTATGTCTCGTTAACTAGTGAATAATGAACGTTTACGATTTTTCCCTAGACCGTTTGGATGGTCGCTGCTACTCGTTTGAAGAACGTGCTTCACTTAAAGTACGCTACTGCCACGGATCACCTAACTTTACTCCATTATACACCACTCATCTTAGCTTAAAGCTCCCGGAGGAAATGTATTCGTTCAGATTGTTTTGTTATCTTGTCCAAAACATGAAGCATTCCCCACTAAGTTATTTATTTACTCATCGCCTACATATAGTATACCGATAGCATTTTGTTTGGAGGTGAAATCAGCTACCTAGGAATGAAGCATGTGTGTAACTACGTAAGTTATTACTCTGTGGGAAGACAAGCTGCTTGTTTTCACTACTATCATTATTAGAGTGAGCAGTTATGCGAAACCAAATTATATTGTTTGAGGATATAGGGATGATAAGGTGTTTGTTATCGTTTCAACTGAAACTGTCGCATTGAAAAATCAGAGTCAGCACTACGGGATACAAAGTGATGGCTGGTTGAGCAGCGGTTCAAAACGTCCCTTAAGGCAGTTAAATTTCAAGTAATCACCGTGAAGAGGCGTATCGGGCGACCATTGCGACGAGTTCGTTGTTATAGACTTCCCGAATTCCCTTCATTTATCGCTTCAATATCACTTCGCGTTTTTATCACGATTTTTGCTTCGGCTTCCTCAAGTCGCCTGTGAAAGAGACTGGTTATCAAGGCAGCGACTCTGCAATGCCTTTCTTATGGAGATTAAATGGCTAGTCGAGGAAAGAGTGCTGCTTCAATTGCTGAATGGATAGTTCCTCAGAAGCGGAAGAAGGCGCTGTTTCTTTGCAGTATCTAGGAAATTGAGGCGGTGCTGCCTGGATTATTATCAAGGATATGCTTTCACCTTTTTCGATTGAGCATTGGCGACACTCCTTCAAATCTTCCTTTTAGCGTATAAAAATCGAGGTAATTTCGCCAAATGAAGAGCCACATACGTTCGAGATGAATTATTTTGCGTTTGTACCATCATTGATCTGGTTCACCGTGAAGTGCTACTAGTGAAGTGCTGCTAGGGTTGTTCGCCGTCATTTAAATCAACTTTAACTCTTGAATCAAGCACGCTCCTCTTCAGGAATTAAGTTTTATAGTTTGAGTAACTTTTTTGTCCACTTTCGTATAATCCGAAATGCATAAGTAGGGAATTAATTTCCAAGTAATTCAGACATTAATTGTTGAACGGTCAATTCTTTAAAAGTAGTGAATCGTCAAGTAAGTATGAAATACCACTAGAAATTAATCAAATTAGATTTACGTCAAATTCATAGTTTGCTCAGGAACTTTGAGCGAGTTATAATTTTGCATGATACCCCTCTGTTGTGTGCTTCCTGGTTTGATGGATATTTTGTTGAATTAATTA
>VOMN01041649.1:0-12768 GCA_014899125.1 Orchestia grillus
AAATACCTGAACGTGTTGGAACACTAAAAATACCTGAACGTAATGGAACACTAAAAATACCTGAACGTGTTGGAACACTAAGAATACCAGAACGTGTTGGAACACTAAAAATACCTGAACGTGTTGGAATACTAAAAATACCAGAACATGCTTGATCACTAAGAATACCTGAACGCGTTGGCATACTAAAAATACCTGAACGTGCTGGAACACTAAAAATACCTGAACGTGCTGGAACACTAAAAATACCAGAACGTGTTGGAATACTAAGAATACCTGAACGTGTTGGAACACTAAGAATACCAGAACATGTTGGCATACTAAAAATGCCAGAACGTGTTGGAACACTAAGAACTGCCAAATACATCGAGTTTCCTCGAATAAGAGCAATTTGGTATTCAATAGGGATCACGATTTGCCTATGGAAGTCGATCTTAGAAAGTCTGGAACTGGTAAGAATACCTGAACGTGCTGGAACACTAAGAATACCTGAACGTGTTGGCACGCTTGGGAAGACGACGTTAGAAGCACAGGGAATTGTTCAGGCAGTCACAAGGATTTCTATTAGAAGAGAAGGGCGGCTATTGCAATGCACATATGATTTAGAACAGTGATCCTCTACCTATTACAACATTCTATACGTGGCGGTCTGCTGCAACTTTTAACACAAAAAGGGCGGATGGGTCAAAATGACCTATTTTGAAATTTCAAATCACTATAGCCACCATCAAGAAAATTAACTATGGTGATCAACACTTATATCTTTACATGTCGTGTAAAATGTAATCATGCAATTCTCCCTCACAACAGGGAGAGACACGAATTTCAGCGGCGAAATGAACCAGATAAAACGTTTCAGCTTAAATGCTAGAGATTTTGTTTACGATTTACAATACAAAACTTTACACCCACAACTCCANAACAAACGCGAGGCTATTCTTCAGCAAACTTTTTGCTTGGTCTCCTAACAAGTGACGTAACGAATTTTTTAAATAGTACAGGAGACCAAAATCTGAAAACGAATTTAATTTTCAATCAACTTTAGACGAAACTCGCCATGCAGTGTGCGAAAAATCGTTCATAGGTTAGACATTTTCTTTGCTTATTTCGTATTGATTCCGTTTTAATCAAATACGTTTCGTTTAATAAGGTAAGAAATTATTGAAGGTATGAAATAGTGAAAGAAATACAGAGGAGTAATGACTCCAATAACTTGGATTGTCTTCATGAATATTATCACACTATTATTGATTTAATAACTATAATACAACAAAAATCTATAAACATTTAAGATAGGATATCATAAGGATAGAAGAAATGCCAAATTACTAAAAAAATAATTAGAAAGAAACGTTCAAATGAAGTTTCAAATTTTAAAAAAGTCAACAAACAAACAGCATTCATATAAAAAAAACATCCTAAGCCCTAAAAACACGCAAGATATTCATCAATAAAAAAAACAAAGAAAAACTCAAGCGTGCAATAGATTAATTTTTATTACGTATTTATTACGAACACATGACAAGTGTACCCGGATACAAACATTTAGGACATTTATGACGTTCAGTTGCACAAGACGGGTCAGGAAGGAGGAGAACATCTACATGGATGTTAGCAAGCCCACACAGCCAGGACCAACAACACACCTGAGTAGGCTTAGGTAATCTTCTGCAGACGAAGGAGCAGTAATCTGAGGGCTCGGAGGCGTCGAATGAGGGGTCAAACGAGGGCCCGTCTGTAGAGTAACACCCTTCGGAAGGCGATGACGATGCTCCCCTTCCGCTTCTGCCAACCACAATTTATGAAAAATTTATCGTTAAATTTTTAACGTGCAATTCATCAATGGGTTCCTAAAGAAAAAGATGGAGGAATGAAAGAGGGAAAACTACTGCTAAACGAATTTCGCATAAATGAGAGCAAGGACACGCACACGCAAGTGTCATGCGAGATACAGTGGGGTTCAGGTGAAGTCTGAATTCAAGGTTGGTGTATTTATTTTTGAATATGTGTAACGATTAGAGAATGGCTGTAGAGGTAGGTGAAATGCACCGTATTTGTGGGCTTGCATGACTAACAGGCCGAGTGCCGTCCACATTCCAGCAATAGCGTGCTGGGTAAAATTGTCTCACAACCAAAAGTGAAAGATATTGTATAATAGAGTAAAATACGGGAAATCACCGTTTGTTACTCATGCCCAATCTGATGAAAGCTTAGTTCTAAAAACGAAGCATTACTGATATCAAATTTAAAACTATTCCTTTTAATATGATCGATAGTATAAATCCGACAACCTTGCTTTCCAGTTTGAAAAACCCCGCAGAACGGTCCTGTGCACTTTTCCTACCGGGATAGGAAGTGAAACTCGGTCTGAACGAGTCATCAAAATTCACAGCCTCAACAGATCAGAGAATACGTGGGTTGTTGGCTTTACAAAACGGTGGCCTCCTCACTTTAAAATTAAAGGATTGTATAAACCGTCTTCTTATTCCAGGGTTGTATACAATATTTTATCGAGTGTAATATTCGATTAATTTCATGCTGTTCTGGAGTATTATTTTCGTGTTTCCACAATAGTGAGTCTGTTCTATTATTATATGTGTAAGCGAACTTGTTTGTTAGCTTCTTAAACACTTAGGTCAAGTTAAATAAATTGAACACGATTTGAGGCGAAACGGCCGCAAATGAGCTTTTCCTGTATCATGAACTTTCTTGAGTAACTAGGCAATTATTTCTGAGAAATATTGCTCACAACTGGACTAGTTAAATGCAGCAATTCAAGAAAAACGTCCGCAATTGGCCAGCAGGAAAAGTGTCGTTTTCCTACCAGGATATTGCGAACCGCACGTTTCTTCGGAAACAAGACAAAAATTGCTGCAATTGGCTCGGAGTGTCTTACTCCACCCTCCATATTCACCAAATATTGCTACTTCGGATTTCTACTTATTCAGGTCTTTGCAGAATAGTCTTAATGGTAAATATTTTAATTCCTTGGATGACCAATAAAAAATACCTCGATGAATTTCTTTGCCATGAAACCACCGCAATTCTGGGAAGAGGGTATTATCAAGTTGAAGCCAAGATGGAGACGTATTGTGCGATAAAATGTTCATAACTGGTTGATTAAAAATGTAGTGGCTTATATTTACTGACATTTTTCTTTCCTTTAAAAATCGGCACGAACTTTCCAGTCAACCTGACTTGATACAAGAAAATGTTTCGCTAAAATATACTGCTTAGCATGTTTCCCGCAACGGTGTTAATTTTAAGGATGAAAAGACCCACCCGTGGGGTCACATCCCAGTGAATGCGTTAGAAGTATAAATGCTCGCGAGTTGAATATCCAAACAAACGTATTCACCATTCATTGCTTTTAAATCCCAGTGCAGTTAGTTGTCAAATGGAATAGAATCGACCTCTGGTAAAACAGACGAGGAAGAGGCAGCACAGCGATCACGACTCACGATGTGGAAGGCTGAGGTTGGGCTGTGAGGTTCGGCCGAGTAGACTTGCGCGCCTTGCTGGTGAGGCTGGCACACCTCTGAACTCGTCCAGACGAGCAGTCCTTGCTCGAGTGCCCCGCGATCTCCCGTGCGTCAGCGATCGTGTTTCGCCGACGCAAGTGCTTTCGACGACGTCTGCGTGAACTGCCCACGCGGGTGCGCACAAATTCGACCTGCAACCACGAGCACATGTCACTCATGAACCCAACTCAAGTAGACACGAGTTTTCAAACATGTCACTCGTGAACCCAACTCAAGTAGACCCGAGTTTTCAAACATGTCACTCATGAACCCAACTCAAGTAGACCCGAGTTTTCAAACATGTCACTGATGAACCCAACTCAAGCGGACCCGAGTTTTCAAACATGACACTCGTGATCTCAACCCCAGTCTAACTTTCGTGCACGGTCATTTATAATAATTTATTATTTTGGCGCCACATATGGTGGTGCAGATATGGCGGCCGGATAGTTGATTATCGACGAGGCGGTGGACAAGTTTGACTGGGTCTTGGGTAGACAAATGTTTTCATCACTACTTCACTCCAAAATAGAGACTTTTTCCATAGCTATGATAATATCAGGAACAAAGAAATGAATACGGATCGATTTCGCTTTAAAAACGGAGCACCATGAGCGCAGCACTCTAAAAACGTTTTTTAGGAAACATCACAGGGCATGCATTAAGTTTTTATTCCATGGCATGTTTCAAGGTATGGACAACTAGTAAAAAAAAAAACTCGGAGAGTCTAGAGTGCTTATAGCCATTCACAAAAATGACTCCTAGAGTTTATTATGACTTGCCTGAGCACACTTTATCGTAGACTTACAAGGAGAGAAAAAAAGACAAAGGAACGAGCGCGCTCGAGAAAATGTTTCCGAGTGATTAATATATCCAATGAAAAAGAAGCGTAGTTGCATATGATATAACTATCAATGTTTAAATAAAATTCAATAATTCTAAATAAAAAACCTGTAAAAGAGAATAATATATGAACTTAGAAACCGAGTACATGATATTAAATAGAAAAACTATGCTCGAACATTACTATTTCACTGTTACTCATGCCTAATCTGATGAAAGTTTAGTTCTAAAACGAAGCATTACCGCTACCAAATTTAAAACTATTCCTTTTAATATGATCGATACTATAAATCCGACAACCTTGCTTTCCAGTAGAAAATCTTGCTCGAGTTTGAACCATTAACGTGAACGCATAACACATTTAATACTAAAAGTATGAATAAAAACGCTGTAAGCGAGCTAACAACCTAGACACGGTCGACGAAATTTCACACGAGCCATGGCATAACTTCGGTCGGGGTCTAAAAATCTTCACTGAGATACGATGAAACATGGCTTTAAGCGTGACCTATGGAGACCTTATATTATGTTAATCATTTAAATAATATTTAACAATCAAAAATAGAATACATAATGATGAACTTCAAAACAACGATTTGCGAGTATCGACCTGGTCGTCTCTATATTTATAGCTAATAAAAACCCTTCTTGGAACCACAAATGGCTTTTGTCGGGAGTTTTTGTTCGACCATCTTATCAGACTAATGAAAAATTCAAAGACCTATATTTAACGGCTAGCCATAAAAAGCCTCTACCCTCAACCCACATGCGTTGTAGAAAAAAAAGCTTCTTAATAATCACTTCCGGACACATAGGTAAATATCAGAAAACAAAACAGTGCAGGTGCCCATACCTCTACGAGTGGAGTACGCTGCTTCTGCATACGTCGGTAGCCATTGCCAGAGACGTCAATGGGCACCACCGTCGGAGGGTACTTGTTCGACAGCGCGAGACACAACTGCTCAGGTCGGGGTAACTTTCTTCGTAAGACTGGGGTAGTTCGCGGATCATCAGAGCGGCAGGTCGTTTGAGGCTGCTCCGGGTTGTCGGTCGTATCCACCGGGGCAGAGGTGATTTCGTTGTCGGAGTCCGGTTGATCGGAATTAGCACTCGCAGCGGGCGGTTCCACAGCAGAGGATGTTGGCGGTGCCGTGGACGCCAGGAAAATCCGTGGTCGAGGTGGTACAGATGGGGACACAGGGTAGAGGGTCAGGAGCTCCTGCTGGTTGAGGCTCTCGTCGTCAGAGCACCAGTCCCTCAGAGCATCGAAGCTTGCAGGCTGCAATAAAAAATATTCAGTTAGAAAATTGTGCAAAATGTTTGAAACTGTGATACAAAGCCTAAAAAAATATTTTAAAATTTTTTAAGCAATTTTACAACACCTTCAGAATTTGAAATGAAGAAAAGAAAATGTGAATGATAAGGAAGATATGAAAAAATTGAATCGGTTGAAATATGCACACTAAGTGATGGTATGCGATTAAGGATGTGTTATGTCAAATCTTATATTAACAGTTTAGAAAACATGCTTCTAATGTGACCGGAATTCTCAAAGAACAGTGGTTTTCTAACAAAAAATTAGGCGAGAAATGATACCATTTCTTCGAAGCATGATGAGTCACAGTCCTGAAAAATCTTAATTTTAACTCTCAGTTCGAAAGTACCTTACATAAAAGATGACAACACTATAACTCGGGTTTAGATTGATTTCATGAGTGGGTACCCTACACGATTCTAAATTATTATAAAATTTTAAAAAGAAAATGTAAGACACGCGAACTCTCTTAATCAAAAGGGAAATACCATTGATATCTTTAACATCATGGCCCCCACAACACTAACGTAACTCATTTCTCTAATGAATGTTAAAAAATGAAGAACCTCTAAGCTGGCTTTCGGGTAATTCAATTTTACACAAACCTCAAAAAAATTCCACTTTAAAACGGGGCATGAAATATACATTTGATGTACAAGAGAAAAAGTACAATACTTAAAAACTTGGAAAAACAAAAACAAATGGCTTCAGATGTTATTTCATATACGTATAAATGACTCTACTGCACGTAAGAGGTTTCATGAATGAAATAATTTTTTAATCCTTTCAAACGAATTGCTCCAACACGCACTGATGATAAAATGGTGCCCACTATTCGCACTGAAAGCAAGAAAAATTTTGGAGTCAAGGGCATGAATTTACAAGTCTCACACTGGCAGCAACAATAAGCACTTGAAGGAGGGTCGGTTCAAAATGACCTATTTCGGTATCTCAAATTGCGACAACCAGTTTCAACAGAAATTTTTGCAAAAGGTTTAGAATATTTATTCCCATGACAATTCATTTGTTCTGAAAGAAAACGCATTACAATTCATTTGTTCTGGAAGAAAACGGTGGTTCGTGACGCTTCAACAGTTTTTCAACTTCATTTTGGTCATTTAGATGGACGGGTCAAATGAACTCATCCGAGCTTTTAGCGTGAAATGCTCATTACGACGCCATCAACTAAAGAGGGGAGCGTTCATAGCAGGGAGCGCGTGTATCCGAACGAGCCCATTGCAGGTAACCCAGTCGAGTGCTGCATGTAAATTGTCTCTAAATAGAAAATCTCAGAAAATTAAAGCGTTAGTTTCGTGATGCACAACAGAGTGGCAACTACAGAAATTTGCTTCCGGAGGGTGCACGCAAGGATTGGGAAATTAAACGAATTTATTTTAATAAAACTTATCCAGGATCCCCTCAGCAATTGCTTAAGTATGGTAAAGTGAAGCAAGTGTATCTTCTGTTATGAAACAAGGAATGTTAGTAGGAAAATTCAAAACGACAGTCGTACAGGTTTGAATAGTCAAATTAATATAGAAAACACCTTTGATGTAATTCGATCTCAAAACAACTACGACACTTAGATCCAGGATTCCCGATTTTCTTGAAACTTCACACGCTAAAGAAATGTTAAGAGAAATGTTTACATATTCGAACAGTAGTAAAAAAATATTCACGAAAGATAATTGTCGTAGCCCGTTCATTCCAAAGAGAGATTATATAAAACTTTATAAATTAAATTCAAGTTCAAAACAAAAGCTTTGGAATTACCAACTGATTTTCAATGCAACATAATTGGTCACATATAAATTAACCAAACTGTGCAAAAATTCTATCAATCATATCCTAAAAAATGAAGCAATGGATATGTTTACCATCCGATGTCCGCAAATAGAACGCTTCAACAAAGCTCATTTGTCATACCTTCAATTTGTAAGAAAAGGACAAAATATCCTTAAATTAATTAACTATCACCACTCTCTCCTAAAGCAATTGGGACTAAAGGAATGAAAGGCACGAAAATGCAAATTTCTGAGATCTGTCAGCTCAAGATTTACTTTATTTTACTCGGCCTAGGTTAAAAAATCGAGCTTATGGCTTTCTTAAGCAAATAATGATATGATACAAATAATGATATGCAACTCGACAAGAATACTTAAAACGACGGTGAAGCGTAATGAAAAGCTAGAGATTCAATCGTCCTCGAAAAATTTAACTCATCACTCACTTAAAATGCTTACCCACTTGCCTTTAAGAAAACAGCTCAGGTTGTTAACGCAAGCGAATAAAAATATCAACCAAGAAAGCAAGCACGAATGCTAATGTAATAAAGTCGGATACCCAAGAGAACAATAATCACGGTCCTCCATGGCAGTTTTGGTTTTTAACAGTTACTCAAAGAGATTATATTTAGTCATTAGTTAGTTTAAAGCTCCGTACCCACATAAAATGCGATCAAAAGAGAAGAGAAGGGACTATTTAGTATGGACTGAAGAACGAGGAATCTATGCACGTCACCAAACACGAGTAACATTTTCATGAAAGATGACTTTTCAATACATATAAACAGTAAAGCGTTTTAAAGGATAGTTCAAAAGAGAGAAAAGATATGACCGAAGAGACGAAGTCCGTAGGAAGGCTTTGAGTGCACTTCTTAAGAGGCTGTCATCTGGACCAATTTTCGTTCAAACTCCTTCGGGACCCTGTGGTTCGTGAGCGTAATGCAAAGAAAAAGTGCTGAAAAACTTTTAGTGTGCGGACATACGGATGTAAAATCTGAAAATAGCATGTCTATGTACTATGTTGGGCATATTAATACCTATCATTGTTCTTTAATGTAAATATCAAGTCAAATTTTGCTCTTTTACCAACGTAAATGATTTAAAATGTCATGAACATTAAAGAATAGAGAGTATACCACGAACTAATGCAATGACAAAGTAAAGGGCTAGATAACCATCTCATACTGCAGTTCTAGTGTGCTGTATTGAAGAATATGCTCCCGTACAGATCATTACGTTCTCAGCCCTACAAACCTACATCGTAAAACTACCACCCTTACCAATGCGCTCGTTTAAAATGAATGCGAAACAAGGTGAGCAATTACGGAGTTTTCACTGCAGACATCCCTAATAAACCCAACTTACTAGAAGGCACGTTCATTAGGACCACCTTTTCTCAAAGCCTCATCCAATTAAACTGAACGGTACAAACTTGATCTATGAAAATGGCAACACACTATGAATTTTTGTTTGTGAATGAACTAATTCAAGGCCATCATATTACCGTTTTAATTCAGGATAGAATTGGCCTTAGGCTACAACTCGCAGCAAGGTTTTCGAGCTGAGAGTTACGTTTACGCCAAGGTAAGCACGTGTATTTAAAAGGAGTCATACGAAGCAGCGATGGCTGGACAGGGAGAGGAACTACACTTCGTTGCTCGAGATGACAAGACGGCTGTCGTGAAGCAGTGCATGTAAGGTGCATTGCCTGTGTAACGGGACCGCTTCTCAGTTCACCGGGCCCGTGCGTACAGCAGTACTTTCTACGGCACCCCTACAGTATTGGGATTCTATTGAAAATGAGCCAAGGCTCAAAAAGTTCAAATTAAACGCCTGTTAGATATCTTTCATTTGTCATTCTCATTACAAACTTGCTGCACAAAAAAAGGCGAGCCTAATTTCATTCGTAACGGTTCTTGCAGCCTCAGACTAGAACTGCGTATGAAACATAAGTCCATGCCACTTAAAATAAGAATATTGGTACGCACGAGCCCGGTACTAGATCACTGAGCGCAGTGCGTGGATGTGCTTTTAGTACAGTGTGATGAGCAAAGAGTAATTGATGACACTTACGCAGTGCCGATCATTCCACTTTGTACCTCAAATACAGCATAAAATAAGGGCACAGATTCGTCACTATGACTCACGTCCTTAAAGTCTTGGAATTCAGTAGTGTTAAACGAAAGATGGGACCATTTTGCAACCATTGAAGACTGAGCAGTACATGTTAAGGCCAAGTGAAGTAAAAAATGAGAGTTTGAACACGTTTCCTACCACTATTTAAACTTGAATAGTAAGAAATTAGAAAATCAGTGCAGCCAGAGCTCATTGAACAGCATTGCAGCCCTGACGGTAGATTTTAGCCACTTCTGCGATACGTTGAACGTGAATTCGTGCTTTTTACCTGTTGCTTGTGGGGGCTTTTATTCGCATAATTAACCATAATGAAAATCGATTTCAAAAGTTTTTGTGTAACAGCACATCAATAATCAGACTCGACCTTTCAACTACTGCGAAATATGAACCCACATCCGAAACAATGTTCCGGCACGTGAAGATCACATTTTGACCGCGGAAACATCCAAAAAAAAAAACTCGTTTCAGACGCGTTCGTTTCATTTCTACGAAACACGATTTTGGTTCCCTCACATTTCAAGTTAAAAATTAGATTTAGTAAAGTTCTATTTATTTTCATACTTGACTTTCTCTGACCAGGAAAAAGTACCAAAAGGAGGTCACCTAATGGAACCGCTCTAATATATTCGAATAAAAAATTCAGCTGGAGTTAAGCCAATTGCACCTCGATGGTCCGTGATATTGTCCTGGGCTGCATGTGCGAATCTGTCTCACCCTTTAGCGAGAACAGGATGAACTGATAAGAAAATGGCCCCGTGGCCTCCTTTATTTAGGAGGGATGGTGGCATCGTATCCTTCCTTCACGGCCTGAAGTGGTGCAATAACCAAGCTGTAAAGGCTAAACAAGGAACTGTAACTGTTTTGCTTTGAGCGCGCGCGTTGCGAGACGGTAGCTCCGAACAGCTCTGAGGAATTCTGAACATATCTAAGGGAAGGAACGTGGGAGACAAAAATAATTTTCTTGCTCTGAACAAGCTCGGGAATCCATGCGTAGTCCCGAGGTCTAATTCTGCCAACTACGATGAAAAATAATTCATGTACTGTACATCTTTACACGAAGACCACCCTGTACAGTGCGCAACAGAAGTCAGTAAGCCAAGAGCTAAAGAATATAACTGAGCGTATCATCGAAGAACGGACCTGATAGTTTATATGATTTAAAGCCACAAAAACGGGATACATACCAGTTTACGCGTCTTGCAGCAATGAACATTCAAACTAAGCCTTCAGCCTTTCCGCCATGGAGAGTAAAGAACAACCGAGTTTAAATAAAATATATGGAACAAGCCAAAGCGCACCTAGAGCTCCTACCAATTTGAAAATTAGCACAAGTAACTAATAATAATGGCAATTAGTAAAGCTCTAGCCTTTCTGTAAGGAAATGCGTGTCTTCTGAAACCTGTAACCATGGTAAATACTTTTTAAGAAGAAAGTATTCCATGAACCGAGAACATCCCAATGCAAAGGAAAATACATCTGGACTTGATTAAATCATAACGTAATTGAAGAAATAGCAATAATTTCTTAGTCACAAATTTACGAGGCGCTAAAGTAGCACCTATTTTAAAATTTAAACCGCTAAATTACAAGGTCGATGTTGAGTCACGCGTAACGAAGATAACGGCCGTCAGGTACGCGGCAATAGAAATCAAGTGGACGGCATGGATTAGTCGGTCAATAGTGGTCAACCACCAACTGATAACAAACTGAGCAAGAACACAGATGAGCTTCGAGCTCACGCACTCTATCGTATCCACGCAATCAACTCAGTCTCTACTCCGGCATGAAATAAAAAAGATCTGCTTCAAGTAGCCTTATCAGCCAGCACCAGCTTTTGTTGGTGAGATATCTAGAATGCGATACTCTATCGGCTCAATCGATTAAAGGAATATGAATATAAACACAAACTCGCTACTTCCTTAAAAAGGAAGTAGAACAATGAATTGACCAATCACAGTGGTAAAGACATTAGCGTAAATGAATATTGGCGCAATAACTCGTGAGAAAAAAGGACGGACAATACGAGGTATAACTTCTAACCAAACTCAACTAACAATAGCTATTAGCAACAAGCCTTGCTGCCTAAGCATTGGATAACATTGGGTCAACTCTGTAAGTAATCCTGTGCACGCCGACAGGACTTCGTAATTGGAACAACATATAAGTTATGTATGCATGATCAACAGCGGATAAGTAGCAGGAAAATTTCCTTTCACGAACAGCGAAGGCACGAGGAGCCACAACCATTTTGGGCTGAGTTTACAAAGCGAAATGGAAACATACTCACCTAGATGCGTTTAGCAACACGAGTTTCTCGAAGTTTGTTCTCACTCCATTCGCTATAGACTGCTTTCGTGCGTGGAGCACTCGACCAAGTGCATATTCATCAAACGCCTTGCAAAAAATCTTCCAAGGACCCGAATGGGGAACAAGAAATTTTCGATGAAACTTCACTTCAACTGGAAAGTTCCACTTCACGAGTGTATCCAGAAAAGTCACCGGCTCGAAGAATCCGTGATATTCTGACAGAATGTCCTCATGCTGAGGGAGAATTGTCGACACCAATTCCAGGCATGAAATGTGCGAATTTCTCAGGTCACTGGACTTTCTTTTGTGCAGAAATCTGTATGCTAGAGGGAAGTTGTCTTCAAGATAAGCTGGTAACTATTGACACCGTCTATGGCACTTGGTAAAATTTTACACTACACTAGAGACCAGCTGGCAGTAATTACATACATGTACAGAGCTACATTAAAGCTGAAAAAGAAAGCACATGAGCAATTATGACCTTCAACGTTTGCTGCTGCACATTGCTTAGTAAAATGTAATACGCTGCACATTGGCATAAAACTGCTACGAACACGTTAAATTGAAACATCTTAATTTTCATACAGGGCCGGAGAGAGTACAGACTTCAGTGACCGAAATGAAACATAAATGAGCAGCAGGTTAGCAAAAAACATAATTCATCTTGTAGAAAGGTTTCAAAATTATTCAATATCCTAACCAACAGCACGGGTACCACCTCGACATGATAAGAGCAAAATTAATTCAGAGTACCGGCACATACGGGAAAGTGAATGCAGAATTTACTCGATTTGTGAGCAGAGCTCAAGTTCTCAGTAGCTTGAAATGGCCCAAACTTACACCACAGAAGCGTGAGACGAAT
>VOMN01041662.1:0-13469 GCA_014899125.1 Orchestia grillus
TGGGTGTGGTGGCGGGCAAGTGGCGGTAGCAGTGGGCAGGTGGTGGTAGGGGCGATGGGCAGGATGTGGTGGGCAGGTGGTGGTGAGTAGCTGGTGGCAGTGGAAGAGGTGTCTGGGTTCAGTGGAGGGGGCGTGCGGGTGCGGTGGTGGGAGGAGTTGTATTTGAGAATGGAGGAAGGGGCTGCGTGGTGGGGGTGGTAAGGTTCTTGTGACAATGACTGATGAGTTTTCCCACTCTAGCTGAAATGAAGTCGTTGGTATAACTCACCTTGGAGTACAGTCCGACGTGCTCGCCACGCGCCCTCAGGGCGGCTCTAAGTAGCGTCACTCTTTTTTGTTCAGACTCTTGGAATTTAAATGGAAATGAAGTGAGGCGTTGCTGGGAGGCCAGTAAAATGATACAGAAGAGGTAAGAAGACGGGATACAGAGCAATGGGTGTTGGAAGCGATTGGATGTAGAGGAGACAGGCTTCAAGGTACTCCCGATACGGCGAGTATCATGACGCTCGCACGATTAACTGCTAACATTTGCATGGGTGAGATATGATCGTAGCCAAAGTCGTTGGAGAAGACAAACTCGCTGTTCTTCAAGTGGAGGGACCATTAAAATTGCATATTATTCCTTGTCAGTGAGAGATTGGGTTGACATGTTGTGGTGGGGCCCGCCTTAGACACGTCACTGGGCCCGCTCTCTCCTAATGATGTCTGTGTTCCATTACGAAATGTTTTAGCTCATGAAGTAGACTCATCAGAACACTGAAGGCCCACGAATTAAAATGTATTGAGCGACCTGCCTTGACACCACTCGGTTGTTGGGCTTGACTCAGTACCATGTTGTGCTTCGCAGGGTACCGCAACATTTGGTTGGGACCATGTTCAGGGTCATAACAGGTACGTCTTTTATGACGTTCGTTATTGCGTCCATCAGTCAATCGCTGTGATACGCGACCAGCTGCCGTTCTGGGCTCATTAGGGTTTCGAGACTAACAGGCATATTTGTTTATTGATCACAATGCTGAGGTAAATACAGAACATATGTAAGGGAATATGGAGAGAGCTCGAGACAGGTTCGTGCTCTCACGGATTACAATAAGCAAACGAGGTCACCAGGGTGTCCCTGCTGATGATTGGGGTGCTCCGGTAATTATTTACTCTGGCAAAAGTTTACTATTACTATAATAATGGAGCTGTGAGAGGGGGGGGATTATTTCGAATGCTACGAACGTCCTTGAAAAAGCTAGAATACTTGGGCAGTGAATGCTCGTGGCCTGTATTGTCTGTTGTTTTTATGCTTGTAGACATGTTTTTTCATTTTATTCATTTTTCGGCTGTGAACTGATGGCCGTTTTTGAAATTCAATATAGGAAACGTAAAAAAATGACTTGAAATTTTCTTTCCCGATGAGCTGGGGGCTGATTTGGAGGAATTTATAATTTTTAGTTAAATTTGGCCCTTCCGTTCAATGATCATAGTGTTGAGGTAAATTTAAAACATTTATAAATAAGGAAATATGTAAATAAGTAAATATACAAATTAATGAAATAATTTATATTGGAATAGATGTCGTTATATTGACTTTGAAATTGGTTCCCGATTTTGTTAAATCTAAACAATCATCCGCCTGCTGATCAAGCATTCACAGAATGTGAAGTTATACTGGGAACTGCTCCTCAGTCAGCCCTCACTGACCGCTGCTCCTCACCTGCTGATCAATAGAAAAGAAAACTTGGTCCCGATTGGGGCCCGTTCTTAGTGTTAAATTTATCCTCCAGTTTGAACCATCAGTTTGAGAATACTAATTCGATATCGACAATCAGTAGTTTTTTCTTCACCTCATAAGTATTTTGAAGCTTGTTTTCTGGGAAAGTGTATCACTAGAAGTTAGAGCCCTCATCATAGTCGCCACACATCTGCTTCTCCACACGCTACCTGAGTCCACACACCGCACACGAGCCCTTGTATACATGTGACACAACTTCCTGTGTCCACACACCGCACACTAACCCATTGTGTACACGTGACACAACTTCCTGTGTCCACACACCGCACACGAGCCCTTGTGTACACGGGACACAACTTCCCGTGTCCGTGCACAGCACAGCCGTGTCCACTGGCCGCGGTGGCCAGGTGCTGTTGGCAGACCACCACTGGCCGCCCGCCAGACACTCGAGCTATAAGCGAGCGCCTGCGCTGCTGCAGATATCTGGGCCAGGTTCCCCTCTCGGTCCGAGCGAAAGATCATTAAAATTTCTCGTCAAAGTATGTCCGGTTTTGTCAAATTATGCGCCTAACTCTGCCGCTTGACTGTCTACTACACTTGATTAGGCTGGTAGAATGCGTGCCGGGCTATTGAGTGGTCCAGGGCTGGTGTGCTGGAAGTAAGGTGTTAGTTTTGCATTGATATTTTATTTCATTCGTTAATGTAGCTTAATGAATCGAATCCATTTGTGATTCCTCACATAACGTGACTTCTCTGAGCTCCAGAGTTGATCAATTCTGATGTAGGTATTCTACATCTACACGAGCTGTGCATATGTGTCCACGCATGCACATACGAGTACGAATGTCTGCAGTCACACCATTTGTGACTGCTGACACTGGCATGTACCTACGTTCTGGAATGACAGTGGGCTGATATGAGATTCCTTCGCTGCAGAATATGATCGCTCATAAATTATAACGTATTTAAAAACTATTAATTAACATGATAACATTGAGTAAATAGACATTTATGCTAAAGATATGTCGTAATAGTTCATTTGTAAACTAATAAAAATGCAACTCTAACAAAAAGACTTGAAAACTTCAGCGAATGTACTTTAGGGCTGGCGCAGCGTATTCCGTGGGTGTCAGGAAATTCCCATCAAACTTCCCAATGTTTAATCCTATTGTTGGGAAATCCGGTAGCGAGATGTGTCATTGCTACGTCACGAGAGGGTACGTGTACGTAACCTCGCTCTGTAGCACGGGGCAAAATTACGGAGTGGCAGCTCCCTTAGGGACATAGGAGTGGCAATAGGGTTAGGTTTGGTTTGTTTGTCTATCCTGTGTTATGGGAATTGGCGTCCCTGGGGGGACACTGTTAGGTTACCTCAGCTTTAGTTAGGCTTTCGGGACTTCCATCTTTCAGGCCCACTTTGCTTCAAATAATTTCCTTGCACTCTTTTCTGATTATTCTTCATCTTTTCTTCCTCTTCCTTCTTAGCTTGCTGTTTCTATGTCCAGCAAATTTTGTGTGGGAACGCACCTGTGCATAGATTCCATGTTTTAGAAAGTCCTTGCTAAATGGTCCTCTCTTTTCGCTCTCTTTGGATGACGTTTCATGTGGGTAGGAAGCTTTACACAAACTAGTAAGTAATTGGGCGTGGCTGAAGCTCGACAGAG
Source organism: Orchestia grillus (assembly GCA_014899125.1). Taxonomy (NCBI): domain Eukaryota; kingdom Metazoa; phylum Arthropoda; class Malacostraca; order Amphipoda; family Talitridae; genus Orchestia; species Orchestia grillus. The sequence continues at coordinate 3,385 of VOMN01041662.1, forward strand.
CGGTCACGTCTACCTGCACGAGCTCGTTTAATTAAATGAGTTCATCATAACACAGTTGATGTATTGTCTCCAGACAGAGCATCACTCCTATTTACCTGCCGACTTTTCCCGTTGCTTCACAACGCAGCAAGAAATAAAAACTTGTGCCAGTAGTCGGTTTTGGGTGTTTCTTCGTTCGAGAACATTGAAGTTTTGTACAATTGCGATGAAGCCCTTGATTTTTTCCCTAAATATTTATGCGACGTCACGATTTAACTAATATATCCGGCTATCCGACACTCTAACGTCACGCTCCTGTTTTTAGGTGTGTCTCATTCAAATTTATGTGGGTGGAAAAATGTGTAAAGATTAAAATGTGCTTGCAAGTAATCATTAATTGTTGGTTTGATTTTTTCATCAGGCCTCAAGCAGTCAATTATTTGTATCTAAGTTACAACTTCTAATCCCCCTTGTGTTAGAACGGTACATGTCGTGCATTCGTATGTATATATAGCGTGGTGAAGTTACCTCTATGTACCATATGTTATTGTGGGTGCTGGTGTGTTTACCTCCGTGTGAGATGATCTATGTTGGATGAATAGCTTCTTGTTTTGTATATACGTTTATCAAATTTAAATGAATGAACTCAGATAAATGTTTATAAGGATGGTAATAATAATGAAGCATGTTTCCTTAAGCTAGAATATCGTGATCGATTACGTCGATCAATGCTACTTTACCGTACAACTAAGTTTTGCATTCGCTTACGATTTTGCGTGACTATGAAACTCATTTAATTGAGCACAGCCCTCTAGATTTTCTTTTCCTATCATAACGAAACTAGCTAATTTTTCCAATTATTAGCTTAAATGCATTTGAAACTTGGTAACTGATTTTTTTTGCATGAATTTAAAGTGCTGAGCACTCGCGCGACTCCTAGTTTGCCTGCCACTTTTTGTACGTCTGGCGCCGGCATACATAGACGGCATCTCTAAGAGTGACGGGTATTTATCTGAATGTGTCTCTATTTCCACTGCACAAATTATGGTACACTATGATACATGCTCTAAAAGTACCAACATGATGGAGCCTCGGTAAGAATGTACAGTACCGGTCATTATATAGGGCGCGGAAACAAAACAAATCTTGACAATATTACACGAAAAGTATTAAGATAGATTTCAGTAAAATTTTTGATCAATTATGAATATAATCACTATGTATAAACTACGCACAAAATGTTAGGGTTTACGTTCATTTGTTATTTCATAATTGAACTTGTAAAAATACGAGCGTTTTACATTGGTCAAAAGTTAGTTAAAAATAAAACTACTCATGTTGAATAAATTCTTTTAAGAGACTGAATTGATCAGTTTGATGTTAAAGACAATATTATTATATCGTTGGAACCATTCTCCTCAGGGGGCATAGGATAGGCCATAGGCAATGAGGTAGGTTAGTTAGGTTTGCCTATCCTATGCTATGGGGACCAGCGCCCCCACGGGAGTACTGCTAGGGTACCTCAGCTTTAGATACTGAAGCGCTGCTTTCACTACTACTACAACTACAACAACTTGGAACCATTTTAAAATTAGATGCTGCGTCCACTCGTGAAACTCTGTTTCTCTGAGAAAAGCAACTAATTTTAGCTCATCATGAAAAAACATATCAATTTCAGAATTACTGGTATCTTTCGAAGGTCAAAAAAATGTGTATTGTACTATAAGAAGAATCAACACGCATAAGAAACTTGTTTCAAAACCGAAAAACTGCAGACCTCAGAAACGAATGGCCTTTAATGACCGTTTCGAGACAGCGGCATCAATTCTCGTAAGTTCAGTCAAGAGACGGGAGCAACATATCGAGGAAAACTATTGCTCGCAGCTTTATCAACGAAGGAATACATTGTCTGGTTCTGGAATCCAAGCCTCTAATTTCTAAGGAAATCCAAAAAGCCCGTTAAGATTTCGAGAACGATTATTTTGTCTGGACAAATGATCGTTGGGATAAAGTTCATTTCAGCCCTGAAGTGAAGTTCATCTTGTTTGGATCTGATGGTATAATGCATGTACGACACAAAACAGGTGAACGATTATCTTCTTACTGTGTTTATAAAGACAGTCAAGTGTGGAGATGGAATTGTGATGGCGTGGGGCCATGATTTTCTCCGCAATTTAGCTACTCCAATTGTCCGTTTCCATGATAAAATCAATGCCGAAGTTTATGGCCAGCTTCTTCGGCAACAGGCCATTCCTAATTTACATCTTGCTCCTGTTCAGCCTTCTACTTTTATGCATGACAGTGCGTCTTCCCACGAGGCAAAAAAACATGACTGCATTTCTTGAGGATGGAGGTATTACTGTGATGCAATAGCCAGTTCAGGGCCCTACCTAAATTCAGTAGAGAATCTTTCGAAGATCATTGGAAAACGGTTCAGAAGAAAATCCGAAAAATCAAGATTACTCAAAAAAAGAAGAGAAAAAAAATAGTTTATTTACTTGTGAGAGTTACCGATTGAAGAATAGAAAGGAATAATTGATACGTTATGCAAGAAATTATTTAGATCATGTGGCCAAAGATGTAATGAAATCATCAAAAACAAAGGAATTTTCTCTGAATATTGAAGGATTTTTGCTAATTATGCTTAATCAAGGAATTTTCTATAATTTCCTAAACTTTTGACCAATGCAAAATGCTATCTTATTTCAAATTGAGGTATTAAAAAACGTCTGAAGGAAAACCCCGAAACATTTATGAGTAGTTTATAGATATTGTTTATATTTATATTTGGCCAAAATTTATTTATAGTATTCGAGAGGTAATATTTTATAGCATCGTTTCGTTTCCGTTGGTTATATTATGCCCGATAGTGCAGAAAGTTCCCTTTAGTTCCATGTTTTCTCAGTTGCCTTGGTTGATGAGCGCGAGCTGAAGCTGGGGGTGCAGCCTACACCACAAGGAATGTAGCGAGCACACAACACACCTCGCTAGCACCAGCATTGTGTGTCTTTGTTTTAGGGTCGCACATTGAATCATGCAAATGTAAGATAATGCAGTCCATAGCGCCTCTTTTGTGACCATGAGGTATTTATGATTTACTAGCCATGTAATTACTGCCGGCACGTACTGGAGGAATACACCTTCCTTTTACTGTAAAATACACTCGTTTGTTATATGTATTGTGTTGGTCAGGAATGAACGACTTGCTCGCATAAATCAACTTACCTAGAGTAGCACATCTTAGACAAAATGAATGTAAACAATCAGTATTGATCATGTGAACGATCCGATCACTTAACAGGGCATATGATGCACGAACAAATAACACATAAGGTGACCATCCTATGCGTATACTACTAGAATATTAAGAGACACAAACGACACGGGGTGTGTAGTAGAGACACAGGAGAAGATGGTGCAGAAGAGGTGCAGCCCGGAACCTCGTTCTAACTTTCTATTGTGTTGTGTGTGCAGCAAGAGGGCGACGGCGCTGTAAGTAACCCCCCACATGGTCCCACTTCATGTGGACCTTCGTTCTTAGTCTACTCAAAGAAACTCCAGATCCAGTTCGCTCTTCCTGTGACTCTTTCACCTGCTCTATAGTCAAATGAATTTAGAATCTTATTTTTTCTATTTAAAAGAATTAGGCTTCTTGAAGGCGAACCTGATTCACCGAGGTAAGTGAATATTGAAGGATATATCAATCTGAAAGTTATATTCGGAGAAATACTTGCCATCGGAAGTCCACTTAGCTCCAAAATAAACTAGTAAGAGCCTCGTCACCGATAGAAGTCAACTGTGTGACGCAGGCGAAAGATTCAGGAAGTGAACTCGACCTAGACTTTCTTTGAGTGTCGTAGGCTTGATTTATTCTAATATCGCTGTTTCATGTTACCAAAATATGGTCATTTTGGATTATGCATTTTTTAAAGTGCACTGATTTTTGGACACTTCCGAGATCCTCGAGCTACGCATTAACGCTGTTGCTGAAGCGCATTTTCTTCCGAATTTTTGACGTTCGACCCCTTGTCCTTTGTGCATTGACGATACATTCAACTCATGCAGGGGGCCTAAAAATCTTAATATGACTCCACAATTGCATATTTGCTCTTATTCTTCACAAATCCTGAGCTTCCAAACGTTGTTTGCTCTGACGCCGCGGAAATTTTTCACTTTGGCTCTCGGGTCTCCGTAACCAACCAACCATTGCCGTTTCCCTGGCCTCTTGCGCTAACACGTCGCCGCCTCTGCTCCAGTTGTCCGCCGCTCTTTGCTTCTACAGTACAGCACCGTAATTCGAATTTATCTGGGTGGAAAAATGTGTAAAGATTAAAATGTGCTTGCAAGTAATCATTAATTGTTGGTTTGATTTTTTCATCAGGCCTCAAACAGTCAATTATTTGTATCTAGGTACAATTTAAAGCCGTCGTAAATTAGGAATGCTGGTTATAAACTCGTGAATTGTTTTCGTACAATTCTCGTGAATTACGGTACTCTACTGAACAGCTCTCTTCACTGGTAATCTGCTTCACTACCCGCTTTGATTGTGCCTCTGCTTTAAACTTGAAGGGGTTGCGGAAGACAGTGTCACTGTAACTTATCTGGCTGCCAAAGCAGCATGCTTTAGTAGCTACGAAGTGAAACTCATGTTGAAAGCTTCTTTTACACTGCAAAGTGTTTATTATACCGCGTCGAGTATAGCTATAAAGTAGTGAATTTCTTCTAGACCTAATGACCTGCTCACGTTATCGGGAAATTCCCGCTTTTGTTGAACTTTTCTCAATTTTTCGAATTTGATTGCTTTTTGTGTCGCTCACCCAAATACTGAGTGAGGGCCGAAAGGATGTTCATTTTGGAAGGGCGAGCCGCCCTGTGCTGCACGCCAGTGCTCCTGAGGTCCTCACCAAAACTTGTCCAATGTTCAAATGCAATGAAGAATACCACAAAACTAAAGCATTGGTGCCTGGTTAAAGTACAAACATGAATACATCGAAGCGTACCTATGTATTTGGCACGGTATCTCCGTGGTCGAAGATCGTTTTCTGTAAACTGATATTGTCGAGCTACCTTGTCTGTTGGGTGTAAGCTTGAAATTGTGCTATAATGTCACGCTTGCAATGATAGAATGTTGCCAGTAGTTTGTTACCACACAATAACTTGTGTCGTCTTAGTGTACTGTTTGAGATGGCGATTTTATCCTGGTACGTTGCACATTGTCGTAGTGTTCGTTGTTGCAAATTTAATGTTTTCTTCCGCGTTTCCTCTTCTCTTCAAGTGTTATTTGTGGGCCTCGTCTTTGGTTCACCCTACGTCTCCATTGATTTATTTGTTACCTTGTTTCATTTAACTTTCATTTGATGTATTTGAATTGTTACACTTGTTCAATTTTTGTTAATTTTCCCGTTAAACTTGGTGTATACTTCTGTGCCGGAAGATATGTTTCGAATGTTTTCTGCGTTAACATTTTTAGTGGAGTTCTAGGTTTCCCTTCGGTGCACGAGCGCTCGCAGCTCATCCTGACTTGCATTGAGGGTATCCCTATTGCCCCCCGACCCTCCGTGATGCCGCGCTCCAAAATTGTCCGTCCGTGACACTTTTGAGTTTCTCCTGGAAAGCACAGGGCGTCTCAAAACAGTGACTCACTCCTTGACTGCCACTTTTCTTGTATATTTGGTTGGGATTTAGATGTTTGTTGACACTGATAAAAGTTTCATGAGTCAAAGATAAGGGAATAATGAATTAAATAAATTTGTTACGCTGGAAACAAAATAAAAAAAACGAGTGATTGGCAGCTGAACAGTGAGTACAATTTTTTCGGAACCCTCTGATGATGTGCCTGCATTCTAATACACAATTTCTTTGAGAGCGAACCTAAAGTATTTATATGCCGTGATTTTGTATGCGTACATCAAGTATATTCTTATCACCGTATTTTGAATTTCGTTTTTGTTCGTTTCATGCGATGATGTCACAGTTGTGTGATGTCACAACTGCACAGCGAGTTGTGCAGTTGTTCCATCACACTTTTTGGGGCACGCGTTGACAAAAAAAGAAGCCTCCAGTCGACCATCCCAGCTTTCTGTTTTGAATGCACCATGTGTTGTCTTCTTCTGTGTGGTATCATTGTAATTTTCTGAATATATTTCTTCCCGTTTACTTTAATTATATTCGCATATTTTTGTGCTTAACTTTTATGTCGAGCGTTTATGTTCGAAGAAAGTGTATTACTTTTTTTTTTTTAGGAAAATCTGAGAGCAGCTTGGGAGCACTTGCCGGGGGGCTTATTCAAAGATTCCCACATTTCATGGGCTCAAAAACATCTGCATAACTTTCTGTTCGAATGAAGAGACTAATATTTTCTTGGAAGATGGATTTTTTCTCCGAGAAAGTTTTGAATTTACCCCATCCATATTAAAATATGCTGTACATTTTTTGGCATGCATCCACAAATGCACATCGTACTGATGTTTATTCACTTGCGCTGACCATTTCTTTTTCATGGTCGACGGTCTATATTCGATTGATTTTGTTCTTCACGATCAAGTCCATTTTTTTCATGTTAGGTTGTTGAAAATTTTTGACATTTTCAATAAGTTATTGGCCGACTGAGGTGGTCTAAATTATTATTAGTGTACTGTGCAATGTATATTCAGTAAAATTCCTCCATTATTCCCCACAAGTCGTGTCCTTTGTAGCTCAGCGTGAAGCGTTACTTTTCATTCTCTTCATTTCCAATAGTATAGCATTGTCATTATGGAAGATTTCGGTACTCCTTGCAGCATATATTCAAATTTGTTGTGATATTCTCTCCCGCTATTGTTGAACTTACATTATTTTTGTGTTGAAATTTAATTTTCGTTGAAATATTGCATGTAAATTAGCAGTATCCAAAACTGCATTTTTGAGGTTACCTTCCCCTTCAACGTAGCCTGCCGTGTCTCGTTGATCGAAGCCTGTGAAGAGTTGCGTCGTTATTTGTGTTTCTGCTTGGCTTACCCTTCTTCAAAAGCAACATTCCAGATTTAATTGATTTCCTTCTAGCTTATTACTGAAATCATCATCTGTGCCCCGTGCGTTATGTGTTGTAATTGATTTGATTTCTCTCGATTTCTGAGCGCTTGCTTCCTCATATTTTTTACCTGTCGGCATGAATCGATCCGCGCTCTCCTAATTTGCTGCTGCAGTCGTTTGTGGCTGCCAGGGCAATTCCTTAGTGACTTCACCGTCCGTGTCCGCATTTGAGGTCGAGCAACCTCACCATGTGCATCCCTGCTTTCTGGGAGTGAGGCGTCAAAACATTGTAAACTCATCATGTGAATCCCTACTTTCTGGGAGTGAGTCGTCAAAACATTGTAAACTCACCATGTGCATCCCTGTTTTCTGGGAGTGAGTCGTCAAAACATTCTTGTAAACTCACCATGTGCATCCCTGCTTTCTGGGAGTGAGTCGTCAAAACATTCATGCAATTGGTATATGCTTGCTATTACTATCCCCTTTAGTCTTTGCTGGGCAAAATTCGCTTTACTAACCGTTGATCACGCGCTGACGGTATCTTCGAAACGAAACGTTGGTCGGGGCTACGCGTATGTTCAAAGGTTTGGTCATTCAGCAATGCGCCATTACCCTCAAGCTTAGATTGCAACTCAAAACTTTACGAGGCCGTGCTATGTATGTGCTACTTACTAATCCCCTATTTGGTTCACCCATTTTTTCAATTATTCACATCACGTTTAGCTGTTTAGGTCGTTCATGTTGACGTTGCACTCATTAGTAATAACAGCACCATGTAATTTTCAGTAGCTTTATGTGTATTTCTTCCATCCGCTTGACCTCATTCACCTGCTTTTAAAATAAATTTTATAGAAAATATACAAAACGTAAAAAGTTCTTCAAATAAACAATGCGAAACTTAACATCTTGAAGCTGTGGCTGCCGTCCCACACCTCTGTCCGCATTCCCGCGCACCCTGTGTTAGTTGTGTCCACAGTCCACGAGCTAACCTGCCATGCATCCATCCATACGTTGTTCCGCCTGCTGCAAAGTCCATCTCGTGCATGAGAGTAGGTGTGTGTTCGTGGTTTCCCTAGCAGTAACTGAGAGCCCGTGTGTCCACAGGGGAAAGGCACAGGGTCGGGCCACCGCACCTTGCTGTACGGCAACGCCGTCTTGCTCCACCACGAGAACTCCAAAATGGTGAGTCATGAGGCAAGGCTTGCACTCCTCACCACTTTTTACGGGCTTCCAAATAAGGGCCTTGCAGGAGATCGTCTGACTTAAATGAATTAATGGCAGCAAGTCTTAAAGATTTAGTCTTCCTCAGGTGAGTTCTTTGCAACCTCAGCGCTGGTTCAACAACGCGTCTTACAGATGTTCATAGTCTTGTAATTAGGTAGGCATCTTCTGGTATTTTACCCTTTTGCCATCAGAGAGCATAGAATAGGCCATAGACAATAGGGTTAGGTTAGTTAGTTTAGTTAGTAAGTTTTGTCTATCCTATGCAATAAGGACTGGTCTCCCCAGAAGGGCAATCTAAGGTTATCTCAGCTTCAGCAAAGCCTGTGGAACTTCTGTTTTTCGTGCCCACTTTGCTTATTTCCATTTTCATGTCTTCTTTGTTGATTATTATTTATCTTTTATTTCTCATCTTTCTTGACTGGGTATTTCTATGGGCAGGGGATCCTACGTAGGAATGCACCTGTTGCGTAGACTTCACGTTCTCTACAGTCCAAGCTAAATAGTCGCTTCTTTTCGCTCTCTTGAGACCGCATTTAATGTGCTAGGGAGCCGTCAACTAATTAACTAATAATAATAATTTTACCCTTCGTCCTCCCTCGTTAGTAAGGCGGGCGTGTTTTACAATCGACTTCAAATGCGATTGTCGTTGATAGTGAATTTAACGCTTCGTTCTTCCTTTACTTGTATGCTTTACTTATTACTTGTATCTAAATGCTTCGTTCTTCATCTTTACTTGTATTCTTTACCTATTTCTTGTATCTAAACGCTTCCTTCTTCATCTTTCCTTGTATTTTAGATGCCCCTGGCGTTTTGGAGATCCTGTTGATGGGGCTCTGGGGTTACAGGTGTGATATAACTAATATGTATGCACTGAATGGCTTCAAAGTATTCATTATAGATTTCCTCTAGTGTTATAATAGCAATATTATATTAGAATTTACTCTTCGTGTACGCATGGAAATTTTCGTTAGGATACTACTGTGAAGTTTTTCTCGCGCTATTTAAACTGTTAAGCTGTTGATGCACTGGTACTTCACACTAGCTTCACCTAAAGCGTCACTCTGCAAAAATTAGTTTTGAAAGCGATCAGGTTCTTCTTAGACGCGGAGGTAGCCACAAACTTAATTTGAATCAATAACATTGATTATTTTGAGTTGTCAATTTAAGGTTTCTTGAATGTGCTTTTGGTGCTCACGTCGCTCGAAGAGGTTTAGATCGTGAACATTTTTTGCAGCTTGGCAGCGCGCGTTGCTGAACGTTGTTTATTTACCGAGCTTGTGTTTGATTATTGCTTGATGCCTGCTTGACTGCTTGACTACGGTGCTAAAATTGCACACGAGGCTCGTGTGACGCAGGGAGAGTGTCCTGATGTTCGCTTCCCTGCGCTCCTGAAATGGAGTGTTGGCTCTGATACATTGTGTAACAGTGTGTAACATTGTGTAGCAATATGTAACATTGTGTAACATTGTGTAGCAATGTGTAACATTGTGTAACATTGAGTAACAATGTAACATTGTGTAATATTGTGTTACATTGTGTAACAATGTGTAAAAGTGTAACATTGTGTAACAGAGCTATGTCCCCTTCACTCTGCTTCACCACGAAAAAGAATATCTAAATCGAATGAGAGTGGCTACTGAACATTTAAGAATTGTACCGAGTACTAGCATACAATGCTTAACGCTGAGGTGAAGTGTACCGAATAAGAGCATCAGGCGTTGCTCGGTGTAAAAGTCATTCTTCTACCAAGGCCATGGTTGTAAGGAGTGGGCCGTATACAAAATATTTTGATGCCATACTTGCCTGTGCATTAGATGCACCCTTATTGTACATATACAGGGTGTCCCAGAAAAAAGGAAACCCATTTTCAA
>VOMN01041671.1:0-21582 GCA_014899125.1 Orchestia grillus
ATGACTGGAATGAGAAAGAGAATGCAACTGTGTGTTGAAAGAAACGGAGGCCCACCCAAGGAAACTAAAATTCACAGTACAATTTGTAGTATTTTTTTATTTATGGAAGCTTATTACTGATGAAGAGTTGAAAGTTATTTAACATATTTTTTTAACATTTATTGAATTAGTATTTAAACTAGCTAGCGCAAACAGGTTTTCGGTGTTAGTTTTTAAAAATAATCCTGTAAAAATACGCTCAAATCTATTTTCCTTAAATTTCCCCACGTGGATGTAGAATATATGATAAACAATGTGCAACTTTTTAAATTTTTGTAACTTTAATAGTTTTTAAGTTATAGTTACTTAAAATTGGGCTAACTTTTTCTTGAGACACACTGTATAGAAACCGTGAAAACTGTAGTTTGTTCAAATTCATGTGATTGAGACTTTTCGTTGCACATCCTGTTTTATATTAATTTGATTACTCTATGTTGCATATATTGTCAGCAGTTAAGTTTACTTCCTTGACATATCAATTTTCGAAAGTTTGGCTATCAAATCTTCTTTACGGACACACTTGGCACATATGCACAGACTGAGCTGTAAAGAAACTTCGTGGTAGTGACATTCGTAATGGTAATAAAATTTCAAAAGGTATTTCATAAATACATAATCTGTTATTCATGATATTTTGTTTCTTATTGAGCATATTCCCCTCAGAGGGGGTACGGTAGGCAGTAGGGGTAAGTTAGTTAGGTTTGTCTATCGTATGCTTCGTGGACTGGCCCCAGCGGAGCACTGTTAGGTTACCTCAGCTTTAGATAGGCCTTCTGGACTTCGAACTTTCGTGCCCACTTTGTTTCTCTCAATTTTCGTGCTTTCGCAATCTCTTCTTTTTCTTTTTTTCATTTTCTTTCTTCACTTGCTGCTTCTACGCGCAACGAATCCGGTGTGGGAACACACCTGTGAATAGATTCATCGTTTTCTTCAGTCCATACTAGATAGTCCCCTTTTCTCTTCGCTCTCTTTTTATCACATTCATGTAGGTAGGGAGCCATAAACTAACGAATAATCTTTTGAACATATCGAACTAAGTAGTTCGATATCTTTAAAAAGTAATTAACTTATATTTAGTTCCCTTCATTCAATCTATCTTCGGTCCTTGGGCATCCTGTATATGTATTTACATGGTCTTAGGGTGACAAACATCCTTGATTCTTCTGGTATATCTGATGCATCATTCATTTTGATGTTTACTTTGTTTCAGATGATTATTTCGTTCAGTAATAAGCAGTTTAGAATTCAGACATTTCTCATTGAAAACATTATGATAAAATTCAAACTTCATGTAGTCTGGAGTGCATGTTGGAGCGCTTACAGAAGAGAGAAATGTCCCACGCTTTGGAAGCTTCTATGTTTTTGCAAAGCGACGAAGCACTGAAGTCTCCCCAAAATCCGCCGAACTTTTACTACGGAACACTGCTGCAGCTGGGAAGTCGAGGACTGTCCTCACAATATATGTATTTTGGAAGAGCCGCGCTCATGTTCAGGCACAGAAACATCAAGCATTCCCAATGTTCGTTGAGCTGTAGCGAGGGGAATTAGTTCAAGAGCTGACTACTTTTATCTAGAACTGTAAACTTGGTGTAGTCAGCTCGAATCCAGCTGTGTAAGTTTGCTTCTGATTGCTTAAATGAGAGTCAATTTTTGTTTTGTTAAATAAAATTTTTTTGTTTTTTCCAATTCAGATATTATATTTACACCCGAGATGAATGACGGATTTCATCTCGGGTGTAAATATAATATCAGAATTGGAAAAAACAAAAAAATTTTATTTAAAATGAACATCTCTATCGGTAGTTTTCTATGTCTATCCATTAGTAAAGCGTTAAGAACAACAAAGCAGTTCAAACTTATTTTTTGTCTTACTGGCTCACACGCAGTAGTGAAACACAGCCACTTCTAATCATTTCCTTGTTGTAGTTTCTTATCAAACAGCCAAATATATCTTCTCAGGTACGTCTCTCATTAAACCATAGCCCGATTATTTCCTGGATCACGTGTGTAAGTTTATCTCTCTCGCTCATTTATTTTATAATTTGCAAATGCACCCATGGTGTAAATGTGTAAGTTTATCTCACTCGCTCATTTATTTTATAATTTGTAAATGTACCTTTGGTTTCTCCGGAGCTCAAATGTAAGTCGATGTATTCAATTTCGATACCGTCTCAATGTCTCATTGTTCTGCTTTAATTTCCGCCCATGCTGACTTCTGTTGATACTTTCCAAGAATTTCTTCATTAACTGACATTTTCGCGATTTATTTTTCCTGGCATCACCAGGAAGCAGATATATAACTCTGCTTCAGAAGTGGTACAATATAAGGTGTTAAAAAATTATTATAAGCAGCATTTTTAGACAATTATCGCTGATTCATAATCAAGCCCAAATGCAAGTTATTAAATTTGTAATTTAAGCATCACTATGCTCATCGTTCCATATTATCAAATACGTCACTGTACTGTAACCATCTCAATATTTGATTTATTCCTCCAACATCCGACCAAATCTTCATTCATACGATTTTGATCTCGCAATAAGTCTATATGTCATTGGAAGCCCTGAGTCTTCGCATCAAATAGTTGACCATTAAATGGTTCTGAGTTGATTTGTTTTAAATACAGTTAAATGAGTGTTTTGTAGCACTGGTCACTTTGTTTTCCCTGGTCTTCAACTTTATTAAAAATGAAATTTATCATAATCGAAGGCAGTCAGGTCAAGGGTTTGAAATCTCACGAATTCCCGTGGAAGACGTTTCAGTAATTTTGTGAAACTTTACTTTTTTCTACAGAAAGTTCTCAAAAATCTTTGAATATTTGCTTCGGTTTCAGCTATGAATTATCTTACAAATTGGTGATCGACTTGAATATCTCGACAAATTGATAATTTTCAAATAAACTATTACATTAGAAACAGCAAACACTCTGCTCGATCTTCGATTGTTTGTCTTGATAAACGCTCAAGGAACAGATAATCCTCTTCACTCAAGGCATGTGACAAGCGACGGAATATTGGAAGATAAGCTTCTTCTCCTGATCTGATAATCGACGGCTGAGAGCCTCAGATAATGCTATCACTTGATAAGTTTCATATCTTCGCTGTGGTCAGCACACCCAGTCGTTCACAGATCAGTGGTGCCATGCAGTGACGGCACTCCAAGGTTTGGACTTGCGGCAAAACCTTGGGGAATATTTCACAGTGTGTTGCTGTGCTTTAGACCCGTGCTTTTGTTCGAGTAATGACAGTTTTTCTTCACATAGTGATACTGGTATCCACTTTTTGACGGATTTTTATGGATACTGACGTCGGGGCTTCTATAACTGTTCGGGAAAGTAATGAAAACATGACGAGGAAATGAAATGCCTGACATGATCCACGTAACAAACATTGGAGTGAAGTTCGATTTGTCAATAATAAATAGGGCCTATAAATTTGATTATAATTCCAGTGTAAGAAAGCAATAGATAAATTTATAAATTTCATTGTTGATAAATTGCCGCTTCTAGTTCCCTCGGAAAGAAAAAGTTAGAAATAAAATATTTGAAAGAAAAATGAAGTAGACATCCCTTCGCTCCAATAAGATCCAGTTCTGCCAGTAGGGTGAGCTGAAACGTCTTGTCTTTGAACTAATTTTCGGGACTTGGCAAATCTTAGAGAATTGGTGAGATCGCTGAGTGCCTTGGCAGGACGTGTCCTGCTCGCATCTAAACCCATTATTGCAGAGTGGCAATAATTTTTACCGAGCTAAGGAGTAAGATTTTTACAGTCATTTATACTTTAACGGCATAAATTCACTTTTCAACATCAGATAATGATTGTGGGGCGTAAGACACGTGCCAAACTTTACCCATTCGTGTTTTTATTCAAACATTCATTCAACCACACGAACACCAAACGAAGGAAAATGTTACTTTTCAACGAAGAAAACATTCCTCAGTTGTCCTGTAGAATTGACGCCTCTTAGTGATGTATAAGACTGGCAAGTCAACAGAACCAGTACGAGTTAGTTGTTGATGTGAGTAGATCCTAGGCCTTATATTTTTCGATCATCGCATCACTGTGAGTAATCGGCTACCAAATTAAAAATCACGCTTTGAAGCACTTTGAAAAACGTATTGATTTTAGAATTGTACTTTTGGTAGTTGAAACGCGATTGTGACCCCTTCACGTAAGGAACTTGTTTCGGAATAAGTATTTTATTCATTTTACTTCCCTCTCTCGTGGGGAGGCCAATGTACAGTGCAACCATCTAATGGCGTAAATGTTTTCATTTCTGTCTATTCCAATAGTAGAAGAAATACATGTCTGCAATATTTTTAAATGATGTAATACTTGTTGTAATAAATTGTTTATAAATTTCTGTTGCTCCTAGTCTAATTTTTGTCTCTTTTATAACCCAAAAGGCATTAAAAACCCAACGATAAAATGTGTTGGAATTAATACAGGTTAACCATTTAGCACCTAGAAGAACCTTTAAAATAGATATTAAGGTTTTTCTATGTGCTTACACTGCTGCTCCTTCAGGGCGATGTAACGGACTAACGGTGTGTGTCAACTACGCTGGAGTCGGGTCTTCCCACCGACTCCAGACTTGAGAGCAAAGATAGCATTCAGTGATCATATATGGGTCTCTGCCGACACTATCTTCGGACTTAGACTGATTGCGTGAAGGGACCCTATATGGTTTACCTGAGAAATACCAAGCAATGCTAAATTGATCTACGGTTAAAAATGAACAAGCAATCTATAAATCGTACCGGTGCTTAAAAATACAAGTAGTGACATATCAAAAATGGTCAACATGTTTCCTTACTCTGCAGTTCTAAATCAAGCGTTCTCCCAATAAAAAATATAATCAGTAATCAACGAACGCACTACGCTTTCGAACGTACGGGTGCTGTAGTTTTCTGTGAGACCGAAGCCCAATTCAGTTGTATGAGCTACAGATGCCAACATCGCTAACAACACTGTAATAGTTTAACTGGTGGCAGGAATTCAACTCATGCCGAATGTGTGCGTAGACTTTAGTTATTCTAACATAAATATTAGGTATGCATAAAATTTTGCTTGATTAATGTGAATATCGTCATGCGCTTTGTATATTACATAAATTGTTTATCTTCTGCTACCAGAAATGGAAATCTTTCATTTTAAATATAAATTGTTTTCGCTATGACTATCGAGCAACTTTTAATTAATCGTGTAATTTCATTACACTTTTTGGTTAGAATAAATGTCATTTCTCTGGGTATTCTTCCTAAACTAAGTTTTTTCATTTTTTCTGGTTTGAAAAATTCGCCACTTCTTCCATGTATTTGTAAAATTATGAACTCAGTAACATCAATGATCGACGTCATGACCCCCTATAGCAATAATTTTCCCTCCTGAAAAATTGACAGAATTGCATGATTTTAGATTATAATATCATGCTGTGCCTGCTGAACCTCCGAAATGCAAAAGTTAAAAGTTATTCCTCGTTTTAAAATGAGACTCTCCCCATTTCTACGGTTACCGAAACTTTCTCGGTACTAACCAGTTGTTATAAAGTCATTCAAGGAGCTAAAGGAAAATTCTCGGGAGAAAATACCCCCCAAACGGTAACCATTTGGCTCCTATAGGCCAAGTTCGGGCGTTAGGGCAGACTGAGGCTTTCAATCTACAGTACTGTAGACCTGCAGTTCATAGCTACGCCAATGTCTAATGGGCTCTGCGGAACTCTGACAACTTTAGTTTTGCATTAGTTTTAGTTTTTTTTTGTTATTTATTCTTGTATGCGTGGTAATTGGCTGATCAGAATTTGTTAATTTTATCAAAACTTTGTAGACGCAGATATGAAGGTTACAATCGTTTTCCTTGAACTATATATATTATAAGTATTTATTTTAAAAGCGAACAGTATCTGAGCGATCCCAATATTTTTTATCACATGTTTCTATATTTTTGTTATTTTGAATTAAGTGAACTACAAGTCTTTACTTTTTTTTTAGTTGAGGGAAGCTTACAAAATGTAACCAACTAAACAATTACAAAAATATTTTTTCTTTCATTCTGAAATCACATGGGCTTGAAGCATGGTGTAAAAAGTGAAACGAAGTAAGTTCCAGTTGCAATCATTCGAATTTTACCGAATCTTACAGAATGTTTAAATACGAAAACTCTCATACTCCGAAATTAAATTTCTTTACGTAGATCAGTTTGATAAATGGTTGGTCACATTTGCGATTAATATAAGATTTAATACGAAATGGAACTTGCGTAAGGTTTACTGACGTACAGTGTTATGAAACACTGGTCAGTCGTCGGCCATTATATTTTATTAAGTGCGGTTAAAATGAATGTTTCCTTTTTATACTTACAACCCTGTCGATTATATGTGTGCGTCTTAATTAACGATGATGTGAACGCGAATTTCTTACAATTGCTTCATATTGTTACTCAAAAATTGATGCATAACGAATTCCCCTCTCAGAAGGAATAATATAGACCATAGGCAATAGGGTTTGTTTATCTTATGTTATGGGGACGAAAATCCCCAAGAGGACACTGTTGGGTTACTTCGGCTTTAGCTAGGGCTAGGATATTTCTATCTATCGTGTCCACTTTGCTACTTTCTATTTTCATGCCTTCTTTACTGATGATTCTTATCTTTTCTTCCTCTTTTTTCTTGACATTCTGTTCATCTGTGTAGAGAATCTTGTGTGATAACACACCTTGTACATAGATTCCCCGCTCTACTAAGTCCGTCCTGAATCCTGAATCGTCCCTTCTATTTTAGTGTCAAATAGTCTAAGTTACTAAAGCGCTGCTATCTTAACTAGTTCTACAACTACTGCTGCTGGCTACTACTACTACGAACTAATATTTCATGTTGTCAATCATGTTCGTCACAGTAGTAATTTATTTTCATCTAATAATATTCCTCAATATTTTAGTTGCAATAAAGTTGTAGAAACTTGATGGGATGAGTGTCTATATAACATTCTACTCCGTAGTGAAAACACGTACAATTCTCGCAGCGTCTAATCATTACTGTACTTTATATGACGAAGCTTTTGTACAACCCTATCAGTCAATTTTATGCCATTTGTGTACCCTGCTCTTGGGTATATCAACACGATAAAAAAATTCAAAATATATGCTTTACCGACTTTTAACTTCAAGGTTAAAATATTAGGAAATATTTTCTTCCCTCGGTCAATTCATCAAAATACTCAATCGATGGGCGGATCCGCGCGATGAGTCAATGGTCACGCCGCTAAACAGCTGATTGAGTACTACAGCTGTAGGAAGTTTAGTATGGGTGTACTCAAATGAAGATAATAATCTTGAGCATGTAGTGCTGGAGTGTAATAGGTATGCAAATGGAGAAGGATGAAACTATTTGGATTGCCAAAGAAAACGTGTAGAAACGTGGTTGAAAAAAGAAGATAAAGGAATCAAAGAGATTTTAGGCCTGGATGAAGGCATACCAGCCGGCAGCCAGTACTATGTCTGGCCTTAAGTACTTCGTAAATATGTGGAAGGAGAGAGGAAAGAATATGGATCAAATGTGCAAAAGAAGCCCATGCAAAATGGCTAAATCTTTTGCACTAAAATTGATTTAACGTAATAGTTTTTTTTTTATATGAATACACATTCAAAAATTAATGTATTTTTCCAGTATGTACTAACATTTAACATTTGTTGGTGAGCTGCCCCAGCCCAGCAACTGAAAAGAAGTAGATATCCAAGAAATTGCCTTCACATCATCCAAATTTCATGGAAAAAAATATCAAATTCAGTTTGTAATAAAAAGTAACTCATAGCAGCACAATTATATTAAAGATGAACTGTCGAAAAGAATTTTAGAAGCCATGATAAGCTACTGAACTTGCATTACAAAAGTCTAATGGCTTATCTTCACTTAAATGCAAGCTCCATTGTTGTGAGGAAGACAAGTAAATGATCCCTGTGTACCAAAAATTTGTCACTAGCTAATTTAGCAATTACATAGGCTGTAGTTATTAGATGCTGAGGTTGAAAGGCTGGAAATTTTTTGTTTTACTACTGATTATGCTGTAATTGCGCAATTTTTCAAGTTGGACATTTTTTCAATATTGCAGTCATAAACTAGGTATATTATTTTATATCTCTTTTGACTATTAATAGAATCCACTTGATCAATGCATTCTGAAAAAATATATTTGTATTAATCTAATTTTTTAGTGAAAAGTTCTTGCACATTCTTATAAATTTGAGAGGTTTTTAGAATAAAAATAAATTCATTTCTTTAATCTTACATGTGCCACTATCAAAACCAGTAGTACATACAGACAGACATATATATAAGTGATAATAGAAGATTATTAGCACTTACATGTAATCAAAATTAAAACATTTTTTTATTTCAATTAATATCAAAAAAAGAAAACAAATAAAATTATTACTTTTGAATTTGAATTCATTAGTGCAATATATTGATATTCAGTTTTCATTGTGCATGTCCATTTTCATAGTAAAAAGTAGTGCTTTTAAATTTTCTTTGATAAAATTAAAAAACTTGTAAAGTGTGATTTCAAGTTATACGTTCCTACTTGCTTGCCACTTCAATTTTGATCCTACTTGCCACTTTATAGTGAATAATCTGACTAAAAAATCATTAACAACTACTCAATATTGATGCTTTGTAAATAATTTTTATAAAAAGATGGGAAAGGCTTTAACCCTCTGTATAATAAATATAATTATAGCTGTAAAATTAAATATTTAGACTCACCAAAATTTTTTCAAACCTGTAGATAGTGTAACTTTTAGTCTATCTTTGTCTCTATGTATGTGTACTCCAAAACCCATACATAAATGATAAATTTAAAGTCCAGTAATGATTTTAATTTTACTTTAGCAAGGAGTTAAATACTTTTAATACTAGTATGGTGTCCAGAGGTGGGCAGCGCTACTATGAAATGTAGCGGCTGCTACATTTCAAAGTAGCGCTGCCCAGCGCTGGTGGTGTCTAATAATATATGCCATTAACCATTTACTTTTTTGGTTTGAAGTTCTCAAGCATCCAAGAAGGCTAGGTATTTTACCTGAAGGCATTTTAAGTCATCCACAGAAATGTATTAGTTGTACACCGAGACTTCTTTGGTCATGCATGGGAGCACATGGGCTACTTATTACAGTTACTAATACGCCAAAAAGGTATCATGGGTTAGTAATAGCACACTTTCCTTTGGTTCTATGGTCTCATATTTGAGTCATGGCATAATGGCTGGTTTTTACATAGCCATGATATGCTTTCCTTGGGGTAAAGAAGTTTTAAGCCTGAGTTCCTCACATAAGCCTGGTGTGTAAATGGGTACCAGCTTGACCAGAGAAGTGAAGTCATGCTTGGATTAATATCCTGTGATGGTGAATCACCGTTTGTCTGCTTGGCACCTAGAGATCTAGAGATAAGCACTGGCATCTAGGACCCATGGGGTGCAAAGGGATTTTACTTGAGCCAAACATATAGGTTATATGTTATGAAATTTTTCTTGAGGAATCATTAGTCAAATTTAAGCTTTGCTATTGGCTTACTTTAGTTTTTACCTCAAGATAATCTCACCCTGGGTCAAGTTGTATTTTGGTAACTGTGTCATATTAAGCCCTGTTCTGAGTTACCCAAAGTATTATTTTTACATCTTAAAATTAAAAATTGTTCTTCTAATGGTTTATACTAATTTAAATAAATTAATCCTTTTTTACAGAATATTTTTATTGGTATAATATGGCAGACTTACGAGAAGATGGAGATGCTTCTGGTGATGCTTCAGGTGGTGTTGCAGGTGGTGTTTCAGGTGGTGCTTCAGGTGGTGCTGGATCAGAAAACACTAGCAGTCATGCAGTTGTGCCAGGTATGATATTTTTAGCATTAATAAGAAGAATTGTGAAAATTATTTTACAGCTTAGATATTTTCTGCAGGTGTGATGCTGCAGACAAGGGGCATAAATGCCTAAGCAATCTCTAGTACAGTGATCCCACAACTATTGCAGGTGTTACTTTCCAGAATCACCACTGGAGGTGAAAATCAATGAAACTGTGAAGTAGCAACAGCACTGGCTAAAGTGATTGATGAATCTCTTAAGCTAGTCCTGTTTTAACTTTGCAGATTTAAAGTTTAGTAATGACAATACTGCAGTACCTAACTTGCTTGCATTGTAAATTGATCTATCATAGGGATTCTGGAAAATAACATCTTAAAAGTCAACAAATTACTGAATATACATCTTGTAATTTGAGTTAACTATTTTATGATTTCATTTGTGTTACATTTGCTTTTTATTGTGTTGGTCTTTCAAAGTTAAGTTAAATTCTGATTATATATTCTTTCTTGAAATTTGAAAACTTTTGTGTAATTTCCCTTTGATTTCTGTCTGTTTCACCTGTAGACAAAATTTACATTGTTGCTTAGCTTTCCAAAAGGAATGAAATGAATAAATTCATAAAAGCTGATAGAAACATCTTGCTTCTAAAATATTTTTAAAATCACTTGAGCTTTTGCATGTATATGTCATTCATCATCAGTAGTATCTGAGATAGATATTGCTACAAGTCTTTGTGATTTTAGTTGTTTTAGGATTGAGATTTCCCATCATTTGTTGATTTGGTAAATTTCCAAAGGACTATATTATGACTAGTGTTAGAAGAAAAATTTATTCTGTTGTATTATCTGCATATCCATACATTTCTGTGTTGTTTTACTCAGCCATAACTTGTCATAACAGCCTTAACCCTTCAAACATAAAGCTTAGATCATAAACTTTAATTTGGATATCAGCACAGATAAGCATTGTTAACACATGTTCTGAGCTTATGATTCTTTAATAGTCAGGTAAGCTGGAATACTGCAGTACCCAACTTACTTGCTTTGTATAGTTTTTATTCCATGAAGTGCAATATGTTAGTGATGTGCATAATTTTATATATTATTAGTATTCTTAGCTTAATTGTGTCATAGATTTTATTATGTTCAAGGTTTCACTGTTTTTTAAAGTATTTATGACTTATATCTTTAAATCATATCACCTGTCTAAAATCTTTTTTGTAGAGCAGTACATACCCATCTTACAACTACTCCTTTTCAGACAGGGGCAACAGCACTGGCAGTGGCAGTGGGAGCGGCAGAGCAAGTCCTAGCATCAGTGAGGGGTCATGGGTGGCAGAGACTGGCTGCTGGGGGAGCCGTTGCTGCAACCCTCGACAAGGACCCTACAGATTTGTGGGCATGGTTTTCATGTGCTTCTTAGGCTTTGGTGAGTTTTTTTGAGGGGGAAAAATTTCTTATGTTGCATATTTGGTATGCCGAACAAATGCACCTTTCAGAAAATTAAAGCTGGCTATCATTTTTATTACCTTGTTACAGTCAAGAAATTTTATTTTTCATTGGTAGATTATGACTCTTCACCACTGTTTGAGTAGAGGAAGCAGCTAGAGCTATGGCAATTCCAGTACAGCTTGTCCACATTTAGGTGACCATAAACAATACATTTTTTGTATACTGTGATATTTGATGATAGTAATAAGCCCTGTTTGCAAGTTGCATAGCTGTTATATAGTTAATTGTACCTTAACCTATTGCAGTTTTTCAGTTACAAATTAAAAACAATTATAATTATATTATTTATACTTTTCACGTCTATCTCAGTAAATTTGTTGCTCAGTGTAAAATACATGAAATATCTGTATGTATATATATATATATGCAAATTATATATATGTGGTAGGAAATTTTATTTCAAATTTCGTCTGAAATTTATATTTATTAAAGTACTGAGCTTTTAAACAACATCTCTTTGATCTTCATTGAGGCCAAACAAAAATATATGGAGTGGGATATCAGGAAATTTAGTCAAAAGTAAATGCTTGTAACTCAAGAAGAATTAGCATAGAAAGGCAAAAAAACATAAGAAAAGGTACAATTTTAGGTTTTATTTAGTTTATAATAAGTGCTCGAAGTGGCCACCTTGTTGTCCAATACAAAAGTTTGCACATTTTCAAAAATTTGTGATTACTGCAACCTCCAACATTTTGATCAATTAAGGAGTCCCAGATAATGTGTTTAAGGGCGTTGCTATTTGGTTTTGCCATGATGACGATCTCTTTGATGTCTCCCCAGAGAAATTAATCCAGAGGGAAAGGTCAGGACATCGAGCAGGCCACAGGAAGTTAGATTGGTACAATATGATGTCATGTTCTGAGTGTTAGTTTCTTGTAAAATAATTATAGCAACAATATAGTTAGGGAATCACAATATCTTTGTTTTGAGATAAAACTTGAAATTTTATCCTTTTTTATGAATTTTGTTTGGATTTTCTGCCTTTATTACTTCTTGAGTTATAAGCATTTACTTTTGTTAATTTTTTCTGTCACCCTGTATATATTTCAGAACCTTATAGATATGTTTTGTTAAAGACTAGAGAATACTTTTTGCATGTAATTTTCTAGCAATATTTTTTTTCTTGCACAAATTTAATGGGTGGATCTAGAATAGAAATTAAATTTCTGTTGGGAGGCATTTTGAAGTTTTATCTGATGTTACAATACCTGTTTGATTTAAAAACGTCAAAACATCTTTTCAGTTTCTCTGCTTGAAAATGCTACAACTTGAAAGATGTACTGTTATTTTATACCAAATAAAATGTCACAAAATTTCTCTTGCTAACCTTGTCAAGTGTGATCGCACTGTTGCAGTATTTTGATAGCTCCTAAAAATGTCATATGTTGATGTTCATGAAGTCATAAAGCAGTGTTCTAATGCTGTCAGAATCGTGTTACTGGCGAGTTAGTTTCACGTAGGTTTTCTATTTTTATCTTTTGTAACTGGAGCACTGGTTATGGGCTGTTTTTTTCTTAAATGGCAAGTTTGGGGTCGATTTTTTCTCAAGGAACAGTACTCCCATACTGTCTGATAGAGTAGATATCTTATCACCTGTGTTTTCTACGTATTGGTGTGTGCCAAATTCGGTTAAAAGGAAGGCAAGATATTTGAATTTTTATATAGTGTCACTCAGTTGTGCTAATTTAGCTTACATCAGTTTTAGACATTCTTCACGTTATGAAATGAAGCAAACGATGTTTTGCAAAGCCTTTTCGGTCCCAGGTCTATGCAAACGTGATGTTCATCTTGTAAGCCTATCACTCGTTCATCTCATCACAGAAAATGCTAGCTTGCTGATAACGTAGTAGGTGCTCGTGAGTTTGATTTCACAGCCAAGTTGTCTGATAACCTTCACGTCGTATTTTCTTGTGATAAAAACATTGCTTTTATAATGAATGGAAGAGAATTTACTTTGCTCACAATCCCTTGACGTACAGTGAATGTCTTCATGGGCAGCAAGTCTGGCACATTTCTTCCAGCATGTTTGCCATAAAGTTTGACTGTTGCACATCAGAGCAGGGGACAATATCAGGAAAGCTGCATGTTGCAGTGGTACATCACAGTTGTTGCTGCTTGCTGAGCATTATGTGTGTTAAAATGTAATAGGTGTATTTCAATGACATTTATGTTATGAATTTTAATGTAGCAGTATCAGAATCAACAATATTTCGGTTGTTAAAGGTCTCAAAAAGCCTTTTAGAAGTTAATTAATTTGCAGAAAATTGATTAAATTCAAGTGAATCTTGCAAATTATTTCTTTAGCTGTGAATAAGCCTTAGGAAATCTTGTTCTTGTGAAAAAATAGAGAACCATAATATTGACGCTCGCAATTTGGATACGTCGGCCATGTGCAAGTTTCTTTTCTTGCTGGACGGTACCGGATATGCTCATAATTGAACAGCAAAACTTGAATGGCGGAAATGAATGTGTTGCATGAGCATACTCTCTTCATTAGAAAGCAGCATATGTACTTGTTACGTAATAATTTGTGAATTTTAATCTATAGTTGCAAAGTTCAAGTTGATATTTCTATTCTTTCACAGCCACCTTCTTATGAAATTATGTTTTTCAACTCACTATAACCTAATGATTCTAAAGAAAATGCATACCAGTACCAGTTCTTTGAATAAGTTCATTCTTGTACCTGAGGATGCATCACGTATGTGCAGGTTCGTATTTTTGCTACGACACCCCCGCGTCTCTACAGAATGAGATCAAGACTGACATGGGTGTGTCCACCCTGCAATTCTCGACGCTGTACTCGCTCTACTCGTGGCCCAACGTGGTGCTCTGCTTCGTCGGGGGCTTCCTCATTGACAGGCGAGCGTGGCTGGTGACCCCTCCGGGGGGGCGTAGGATAGGACGTAGGCAGTAGGGTAACGATTGTCTATCTATCGCTATAGAGACTGGCGCCCCAAGGGGACACCGTTAGGTAACCTCAGCTATAGCTAGGCCTTCGGGACTTCTGTCTTTCCTGCCCACTTTGCTTCTTTCGATTTTCATGCCTTCTTCTCTGATTAGTTTTTCATTTTTTCTTCCTTTTTTTCTTCCTTTTTTTCTTAACTTACCGTTCCTGTGCCCAAGGATTTTGTGTGGGAATAGATTCCACGTTTTCTAAAGTCCATGCTATATGGTCCCTTCTTTTTGCTCTCTTTGGATTACAAATCATGTGGGTAGGGAGCCTTAAACGAACTAATAATCTAACCTAATGAGTGGGATGTGCTATATTGTGTCTCACAGGAATTTGGTAATGCATTATGCCCTACTCACGCGCCCGCAGCACGGCTTTTAGTGCGGTTGTTCCCGGGGTACTCGAAATGAAGTCAACGATTCCCTTCAGATCAGTCGCTCGAGGACGACTCGCGCTTAGCTTTTCCCCTGTGAGGCGGTCAACGGTATGTTCGATGGGAGCCTCCCACCTGCCTAACTGCTGGTAGGCGTGCGGTGCCTTCTAAAATTGGCACTGTGCTAATGTCAACAATTTTAGCCAGCGTTCCATGCTAGAGGTCACCAACTCTTTTCAAGAGTGGCTTTCTATCTCTTGTATTCTTAAAATTTTTCTATCTCTTGTATTCTTAAAATTTCTGATCTCATTGACACCTCCTTGTGAGTGTTGCACGCAATTCAAGCACACACGATTAGGGAACTGGAAAAGAACAATTGAAGGAAATGCGATTGTTCTGAATAATCGTTTTGTAACCTTTTGTTGTGCAGAATATTCGGGATCAGGCTTGGGACGCTCATTTTCTCGACAATCGTGACGATCGGTCACTTTGTGTTCGCCTTCGGTGCCGTCGTCAACGCGTTCTGGGTGATGCAGCTCGGCAGATTTGTGTTCGGGTGAGCAGGCAGCTTTGAGTGGGACGACTGAGATGCGTGGCTGGAAGACGGGCGGTCATGAGGCTTGTGGAACTGATGTGATGTTTAGGAAACTAAGGCGAGGGTTGAAAACTGTAGTGATGGAAAGTAATAAAGGATGCTGAAAGGAGACTGCTTTTTTTATACGTATCTTCATGAAATGGGATGAAAATATTGATTTTTTAGAATAATAATATTGATGATTAGAAAAAAACGACAGGGATGAGTTTCTCTGACTGTGTTCTGGTTCGTTTAGACAACTTCCTCATGCTACTTTTCTCCACGAATGGCTTATAACCTATTCAAGGAATAACGACTTCTAATCATTTATTCGAGGAACAAACGTAACCTTTCTTTGTTCGACATACTTTACCAAGTTCACGAAATAAAGCTGTAGAAGAAGTAACTCGCCGCAGAGTTGGGGGCGAGAGCTTGGCCGTTGCCCAGAACGCGTACACGGTGAGCTGGTTTAAGGGCAAGGAGCTCAACTTCGTGTTCGGCCTCATGCTGAGCATGGCCCGGATCGGCTCCACCGTCAACTTCCTCGTCATGGAGCCCATCTATGAGTGGGTCGACAAGACGGAGGACGGTCACGTCACACTCGGCATAACGCTCGGCATAGGTAAGCACTCAAATGTGTGCACACGGGAAATGCTTTTGTTGGTTCATCCACCAACGGGCGCGGTGTACGCGTACATTTTTCTACGTACTTCATTGTGTTGCTGAAGATGATTTGATAACTGGTTTCATAGCGTGAATTATTTTCTTTACCCATGTCTGGGTAATTTTATAAATTGATTGTATAAGTTTTAAAAATTTATACTTATAATTTATACTTACGGGGGTTGCTTGCATTACGTCAATGCATTTGGAATTATTATCCTTTTTTGAATGGTAAATTTGAGATTCACCGACTGCCTAGGTGACAAATATCGTTTCTTTAGGCTGTGTTGTTGTCCTGCATGTGGGAAAACTTTGGTGTCCTCTTCCCGCATGTACAGGATGGGCCAGAAAGGATGCCAGATTGAAGAACTATTGTAACCCGAAAACGACTAGTCTTCAAGTATAGTTCTGCAACAGATTATTGTACTGAAATATGTAGAATTATGTAGATTGGATGCTCGTGCGAATATTATTATTCAGTAGAAGGATACGAGGCCCCGTTTGTTCAATGCTTCAGAAGAAACACAGACATCTTTAACAAGCTGTCTTATGAAAGTAGATCTTCTTTGGTGAGAGCACGAAGAGCTATCAGAGTTAACTGTGGGATAGTTCTTCTAGCTGATTACAAACATCGGGAAGGGGGAGAACGAGTTTTGAAACTGCAGGCGCGATTTCTAGCGAAACCCACCTAGTCGAAACTGCACTATTCGGAATGAAATTAACATTGATAAAGTTTTGCCAGGTATTCGTGAGGATCTCGCAGTCTTGAAAAGATTCTTTTCCATATTAAATGTATCCTTAGTGAAACTCTGAAATCTAGTGAATCTGTTGACGTAGAGTTCTATTTTCTATCCTGAATACTGTCGGAGTTAAAGAAGCTCCTTTCTATGGTGTACTTTCTGGCCCGCCGTGTACGTGCCTTCATTCGTCTGCCCTCATCTTATGAGGGAGATTCCGCGTACTAGGATCATTCAGTGTCCTGCGATCTAATATTAGGAAAATGCAATGAAACTTCACTTTCAGCAGATTAATGAGTTCGAAAGTCTTGCAAAATCGATTATGGAAAAAGTGAAGCAATATATCTTTTTCGGTAACAGAGGAAATTTAAATCATTCGATGAAAAGTCATTGGTGACCTCATCAGACGAGAACTAGAGCATTCGAAAACCAGGGTTGCCCTAAACTTCATTATAATTTGAATTATAAGAGTCCCTCTATGATTTCGAACTCACGAAGAGTAGCTGGCGCTCGTCATTGTCGAGCGGCATAGAAAAAGTGTCTCAGGTTGTGTGTTTTATGTCTGGATACGTGCCCATAAGTTGAATAATCTGAAAATTTTAATTTTCGACGTTTTATTTTGTCGTAAAAAATACTGAGTGGTGCGACCATGTGAGTTGTACCAGGCAAGTATCTAAAATAAAAAACGAAATTTCCCGTTTGGTATTGATGAAGTGTGTTTGCCATGGAGGTTGGTGTTCAAAATCCATTTAAGATCAGAGAAAATTTTGTATTTTGAAAGGGAGAAATTTCGTTATTTTGTTCCCAATGACTGATTTTCTGGACCCTTGCCATCTTTAGGTTAACATTTTGTGCCACTCACAATCATATTTCGAAAGAGTTCATCGTAACAATTTTGGCTACCCTGGGCCAGCCCAAACCAACGCCTTAAGCTGCCGTGCGCTTCATGACATGAGTGGTTGCAATCTTGGATAATTTTACCTTTTTTTGCATAAACGTTGAGAGAAATTTGTGTTGACTGAAATCCTTAGTGTTGACTACAATCCTTAGAGTTGATTGCAATCCTTAGTGTTGACTGAAAGCCTTTGTGTTGACTGAAAGCCTTTGTGTTGACTGAAAGCCTTTGTGTTGACTGAAAGCCTTTGTGTTGACTGAAAGCCTTTGTCTCCACTAAAAGCCTTTGTCTCCACTGAAAGCCTTTGTCTCCACTAAAAGCCTTTGTCTCCCCTGAAAGCCTTACTATCCCCTGAAAGCCTTACTATCCCCTGAAAGGCTTACTATCCCCTGAAAGCCTTAATATCCCCTGAAAGCCTTAATATCCCCTGAAAGCCTTAATATCCCCTGAAAGCCTTACTATCCCCTGAAAGCCTTACTATCCCCTGAAAGCCTTACTATCCCCTGAAAGCCTTACTATCCCCTGAAAGCCTTACTATCCCCTGAAAGCCTTAATATCCCCTGAAAGCCTTAATATCCCCTGAAAGCCTTACTATCCCCTGAAAGCCTTACTATCCCCTGAAAGCCTTACTATCCCCTGGAAGCCTTACTATCCCCTGGAAGCCTTACTATCCCCTGGAAGCCTTACTATCACCTGAAAGCCTCAGCCTCCCCTGAAAGCCTCAGCCTCCCCAGGAAGCCTTAGCCTCCCCTGAAAGCCTCTGCTACCCAGGTGGGCTGACGTGCGTCTTCTCCCTGATGTGCGCCGTGATCCTCGCCATCCTGGACAGGCGCCGCAGCAGGCTCCTGCGCACCGCCGCCGCCCAGGTGCGCCTCCTCCCAACTCTCCTAGGCTCCCTGAGTTTTTCTCACACAGAGTGGTTATTTCTCGCAGATTAGTGTGTGCATTGTATTGTAAGAATGGTTCTGAGATAAGTTGGTGAATGTGGTAGGATGTTTTGGTTCTGCGCACCTATGTAGCGCAGGTGCTCACGTAAACTCATCTTGGCTGGGTCTCACTGTCCTGTTCTTCATGGAATTATTTCCTTAAGGATCAGTACCCACAGTATATGATATCGTGATCAGGTTGTTGGATGTGACAGGATGGTCTAGCAAGGCTTTACCTATTTTACCTCTTCTGTGGTCTGTATTGAATCTAAAAAGACACGGTTGTCACTGAGCTGAGCAGTCACGGGTTGCTCCAGACACGACGCTGGGAGCTGATTCATGCGTCAGAGACAATAGTGCAGGGAGAGTGCAGCAGGCCAGTAACTTCAGGTGTCGTAGCCTCGCTGGAATCTTGCTTGCTGTTAGTCTTGTTGCTTGACGAGGAATAAAACCCTGCAATCTTACACGAAGAACTCTTACCCGTTGTTTTATAAGTTACCAACTTAGTCTTTTATCTCAATATTCTTGTGTATTTGACTGTGGGTCGCTTGTTACCGCAGTGTAAGTGTTTTATCGTGGTCCTGCCAGCATAGTCCTTTATCGTGGTCCTGGCAACGTACAGTCCTTTATCGTGGACCTGGCAGCGTACAGTCCTTTATCGTGGACCTGGCAGCGTACAGTCCTTTATCGTGATCCTGGCAACGTACAATCCTTTATATTGGGCGTCTGGGAGCGACGTTGTCATTCATCAACTATCGCCGCCTCAGGGGACGTAGGATAATTCGTAGACAATAGGGTTATGTTAGTTTGGTTTGTCTATCCTACGCAATATAGACTGGTGTTCTTAAGGGGGCACTGTTAGGTTACCTCAGCTTTCGCTAGGCCTTCGGGACTTGTATCCTTCGTGCTCACATTGTTTCTTTTAGCTTTTATTCCTTCTTAGCTTATTATTTTTTACCTTCTCTTCCTTTTTAACTTACTGTTTCTATGCGCAAGGAATCTTGTGTGGGAACACCCCTTGTGCATGGATTCCCCATTCTCTACAACGCGTACTTACGGTCTCATATTCTTTCCACTCCCTTTGGATGAGCCGTCATGCGGGTAGGGAGCTTTAAAATGTATCAATCATCAACTACCGCAGTGTGACCTTCGGTCGTCCTCGTTGTTAGTGAAGGAATATATTTCTGCTCCTTCATCAGGTGGGGGAGAAAATCCAGCTGAAGGACATCGGCAATTTTCCCTTGAGCTTCTGGCTGATCAGCGTCATCTGCGTCACTTACTACTCGGCCATCTTCCCCTTCATTGGGCTCTCGAAGTAAGCGCATTGCGTCTCTTACGAGTTCTTTAAGGAGAGCAGACAGGGTGTCATGCAAAACGGGAACTCGCTGTGTCATTACCAGTATTTGAATGACTAATTGCCGACGTTGAGTTTTCATTCGATGCTGAAGTTTATTTTCTTCAAGCTTTCACAAAAGCATTTTCATCCATGTCACTGTCCTGTTCTATGTATCATAAACGCGCTAGTGTATCGGAAACATTCTTGAATAACTTTACTCTCAAATGGTCGTACAATTTGCTGCAATTATTTTTTTATTTATCTATATATTCCTATTACGAAAATTTAATACAGGATGATCTCCTTTTCTTATTAAGAGCGCTTATATATCTACTTTCAACTTGCCGACCATTTTTCTTACCTCAATCGCGAAGTTTTCTCGTGGCTGACGCATCTTATCTTGGATATCACGGAGAACATTGCACGCAGTAATTATCCTTTCTCTCAAATCCTCTGCAATGTGAGCGGAGATTGTGAGCCCTTCACACTTCAGATTTCCCGGTGAAAACATGGCGCATGGAGTGAGGGCATGCGGTGAAATATTGGCAGTCACACCGAGGGTTCTTCTTTTCGGACACCCTGTGTAGTAGGGGAGGTGCAGTGAAGTGGTGATATTATATGGTTCAAATGCCTGTAAGCGGTATTAGCGTTTTGAATGTGCCACATTACGTTCGGCTGCTGTTATTCTAAAATTTTTGCACGTCGCAACACCTAAATTTTGGGAAGAATTATAGCGACACGTATTATTGCTGCGCTTGTGAGAATCTTGTAGACTTAATTAAGTCTAGCTTCCTGAAGTGCTTGTCTTCCTTAGGTGTTTCAATCAAACTGTCGTCGTAACTTTATTCTTCCCTTGAAAGCTTAAACTATTAAATCACTACTTTATTTTCATTCATTTGATATATCTTCGAACTCGAGTGACTTAAGTTAATGTTCAATGCCTGGCGTGCAGAGTGTTCTTCATGTACAAGTACGGGCTGAGCAGCGGCACGGCCAACACTGTGTCGAGTATCGTGTACGTCATCTCAGCGATTGCCTCGCCCATCTTCGGCATTATCGTGGACAAGACAGGCCGCAACATCATGTGGGTGGGCGTGGCGTGCTTAGTCACGCTCGGCTCCCATGCGATCATGGCCTTCACCTTCGTTAACCCCTACATCCCGATGGTCAGTTGGCTCGACACGGCCGTCCCACTCTACTGTTCGGTCCTATCATTGTGACCAGCGAGGTAATGGCTCGAGTATGGCTCACTTAGCCTGTTGTGGCATCTGCTCGCCTTCGTTCAGTCAGGCATTGGAAGATAGGACGACATAGCGTTTCCTAGTTGCTATTTTGAGGACTGGTATTGCTCATAGGGTAGTTTACCCAGTCGATTACTTTCTTGTCGCTGATCTTTATATTTACTTTTGACGTTTTAGTGAATTTTGTCAGCAAAAAAATAGAATCCATCTGGTTCCAAGCCGAATGAATCTTATGAATCCTACCTGTTGTATTGGTTTGCATTTTCGAAAGTCGTATTTTGTTTGGACTTGAACCCAAAATGGGTTAAATATTGTACAGTTTTTAGATGTCTGGCGCCTCGCATCTTCATGACCTTCTCTTGGGAAATGCGCCTTGGCTCGTAGCGGCGTCCTGCTCTTTGTGGGGCCTTGCAAACTGTTCTTCGAATAAATTTCGTTCGTAAACAAATGGAAAAGGAATATACCGGTACATAACATTTATACTC